>CAJVPN010000703.1:0-22614 GCA_910592215.1 Entrophospora candida
TCACTTATCAAAAAATTATGCAATCAGAAATTAATAAGACAATCATGATTATTATCATTATATTTGTGTGTAGTAGTACTGCTCTAAACCTGAAAACACCATCATCAAATCCATCGTCTTTGAATGATTTAAATACTCAAACTCACGAAAAATAAATGATTTATAAAGAGGAAGTAAAAAAAGTAATATTGCTTGTAGGTATTTTAAAACAAGAAGGTGATGTTGTGGAATATCAAGCAACTCTAAAGCATGGCGATAAAAGAAATTACGTGTGGAAAAGGATTGATGACTAATAGTTAAAATTAATTTTTTCTCATTTTTATGCACGCGTATATAAATTTTTTTTTTGAAATTTGAAATAAATTCTTTCGAATATGTTTTTCTGCGAATTCGGAAACGTAAATGAAAATCTCGATGGCTCACTTTGCTCCCTCATTTGTAAACTTGTTAATATTAATATATTAATTCGAATTAAATTACTAGTTTATTCATTTTATAAAATATAAGTCTTATTTCTTTAACAAGATAATATAAACAATAATTATATTTATAATCTATAATTGCTAGTACTATGACTTAAGGAAATGTCAGCTACTACTATTTATTATTGCCACTATATTCAAGGACTAAGGAAAAATAGATTGATAAAGAAAATTTTTTTTAATTGGATTGGATTATTCGAATTATTATTATTATTATTAATTTTATTATTATCGTTCATTTTATTTGAATTGCTAGTTTTATTTGAATTTATTTGAATCAATTATTCGAATAAACTTTCAATGTAATTCGAATACTCAAATTCATAACGAATAACGAATAAAATGAATAATTCGAATAAACCTTATTCGAATAGAAGCCCTAACACGATGCTTTGTGCTTTATGAAAAAAAATTTTTTTTAATAATCATCGAAATAAATTCTTTTGAATCCATAAAATAATCAAATAAATTTAATTTTTATTCTTGGGGAGTAAGTATTATATTGCAACTTTACATACATACTAATTTCTTTTTCTTATATCTTGAATCAAACATTTATTTACACCTATTACACATGATTTATTGCTGCACCAGAGTATCAATATATAACTTATTACAATAATTTATTAACAGCTCCTATTAATTTTGCAGAAGAATCTCATATAGGATATTGACCTAAAATCTCCAATACATGCATGTTTGTACGAAGATATTGCAAATCCAGAAAGTCAGTTGACATCATGTTGAGAATCGGTTGAATGTACTAATCTCATATTCCAGAATTATCATTGTTATATTCGTTTTATATATGCTTTGCAATCCCATAGGTCAGCAGGAAATGTCATGTGACTAATGTGACTGGATTTTTTGGATTGATCCCATCCATGGATCACTCATAACTGGTTAACATTTCTACTCTAAATTATTTTATACTGAATGGGATATTTTTTTATATTCTAAATAACAAAATGAATCAAGATACAGATAATAACTATTTTAAAAATATGTAGTAATAGTAAAAGGATTTTTACATCATAATTTAATATTTTGCTTTATTATTTTGAAGAGCACCCCTGTACTTTTTCTAGTAATAATGGGCCAAACTTGAAAAGGACGGGGGGACAGGTTCAAGCCACACCTGCCTATCCCGTCCTTTTCGTGCGTCTCCTTACCCAGCTGGTTATTGTAAGAAATAAAAAATAAATTTATTTAATTTTAATAAAGTTGTAAAAGTTAATTTACAATATAATACTTACAATCTATAAATAAAAAATAAATTTATTTAATTAGATGATGTTTTAATAATGTTTATTTTGTGTTGTAAAAGTTAATTGTAATATGGGGTATGCTGCAACAAGACAAAGTGAACATGAAAAATTTTATAAACAAACAAATTACCAATCTAAAATATTTTTATTTATTTATTGCAACCAGCAAGATAATTTTTATTTTATATTTTTCTGATTAGTTATTAGTTTATAATATTACTATTAATAAGTTGTTTATTCTGCACTATGATTCTTGGCATGATTACATAATGCAATAAGACAATGAAGTACTTGATGACGTCCCATTAGCAGTTTTTAGGTCAATACCTGAAGTCTTAGTATTTTGCACTGGCCAGCGTGTCATGATAATATGTTCATTAACTGGCAAACTAATAGCCAATTCTCTAAAGTAATTATTACTGACTTCAAAGCGATAAAATGATTAAATTTTTTTTTAAATTTTGATTGGTGGAAAGAATTGAAATGAAAATAAATTCTACTCTGGAGGAAGATTTATTTTTAATAGTAAAATAAATCTTAATCAAATCCTAAGATTAAATAAATCTTGATCAGCAGATTTGTAAGGGCAGATTAGTTAATCTAATCTTAATCAAATCAGAAAAATCATTTGTGAGGATGCCCAATATTTCTCTCTGTGATAAAATTATGAGGAGGTGGTAAATGGTCAATTCTTGATAGGAGAAGCATAGTGGAAGTTTGTTGTTACACGAAACGTTATACAGAACTCATTGCTTCTGAAACTTCGCCAGTATATAGTTATTACCTCTCTAAATTGGAGATCAAGTTCAGATCCAATTCAAATCCAGTTTATCACTTACTTTTTATTGCCAGAATGTTTGCCATGTATTGTAAAGCTACATTGCACAATATAAAAAATTAGTGTAACATTTCAAATTTCCACTATGCTACTGAACCGTTAGGATTTTAAAAAAAAAAATTTTTTTAAATTTGGGAGTTATAGTGGGAGTGAGATGGGGTCGAAAAAGTATTAAAAAAATTTAACTAAATCAACAACAAAATCAACGAACGAACAGAACAAACAGAATAAACAAGAACAGAATCAAATTATAACAATACATTCTTATTAATGTAAAATAGTAATAAGACTAATACTAATAATAGTGTCCTTAACAACAATAGCGGCGGCAGTAGTAACAACAATAATGAAGAGCTTGGCACTAAGTTTTTTGGAAAAAAATTTTGCAAAAAATTTATAAATCATATTAAAACATTTTTGACTTTTAACGAAGAAAAAAATTTTTTATCGAAACAAATTTTGCAAATTAAAGACGAATATAAATGTTAATTAAAGAGAAAAATAAAGCAATCCAAGAAATCAATAACAGCACTTAAGCTTAATAATGTCAGTCTAACAAATAAAGTAATAAAATAATGATCTAAATTCGAACATAATGGAAAAATATGCCGCAAATCTTGTGCGGTTTTCTTCTTTTATATTCGGACTAGATTATCCCTCCCTTGTGTCCGATTCAACCAGCTTATGGCAAATAATGAATTAATAAAAAAATAAAATAAATGAATTTCAAAATATTTATTCAACATGAGTAGCTAAATATATAACAATTTAGTTCAAGAATATAATAACACTAATAGCATTAATCAGAACTTAAAAAGAAAGGTTGATTGTAACTAATATTAATTTTGAAATCTAAAAAACATAATTCAGAGTTACAATTTTAATATGATTATAACGCTGTAAATAATAATAAAAAAGTAACATTATTAAATTAAGGGCAGAAATAAGAATATAAATGATTAAATCAATTATTATCAAAAATAGCATCATTGTTGTCATCAAGTCTGTCAACAATATCATCATCATCATTAAAACATCACCATCGACAGAAACATCATATATATATATTTACATCAACAGGAACATCACATATATTTAAAAACCAGAGGTCAACTCAGTTTTCGCAAGATCTTTCTAGATTGCAAGATAAAATTCAGAATTGTATTACAAATTTAAGAACTATAACCATGGAATTTGATTATAACAATTTAGATAATCTTTTAATAAATTACAAATATGTAACTGGAGCCAAAAAATCACAAACAAATAAACTGTTGGTTAAGGCTTTATTGCAAAGAGCAGTTTTTGACAAGTTGATTGAATTATTAAAAGATTTTGGAAGTGATACAAATCTCAGAGTGTGAATATGATTTATATGAATTGACAAATGAATTATATGATTCTTCATTTGAATTTAATTCATATAAATTGAGAAACAAGTTGTATAATAAAAATAACCAACTTAGCCAAAATCAAAATAATAATAATCCATCCTCCGCCACCTTTCTTGACCACATCTCATCATCATCTTCATTAATAAAATGTGTGAAGAGGTTTTGGATCTTTCGTATACAATGATAATAATGACAATGAAGAACATGGATTTAATAAACAATTGCTTGATCAACATATGAGTCAACACAGAAAAATTATAAATCAACAAAACAAAATTGAACTCACTAAATCATCAGGTGAAAATATTTCATGTTGCACTTTCAGAAGATATAGATGATCTTGAAATTTGTTGGACTCTTAATGGATCAGCAATTGATCCAGAGTTTATGAAGGGCCAATGGGATTACAACAAAATTGTATGGTAGAATTTGTAGATTTCTATTAATTAGATTTTCCAAGAAAATATATTGCTTGCAAAATATTTATTGACAAACTTGATAATTCCAATACAATAATCGAATCCAATACATCAATTAAGTTATAAAATAGAAGGCGAGTGCTAAAGATAAATTAGGGGCTGAAACAGTATGGGCAATTGAAACAAGATTTGATGGTGGTGGATGGGCAACTGGAACAGCAACTGATGATGAATTCAATGGATTTTACAGAAGCCCAAATCAAAAACATTACTAAATACCGAAGGTAAAGAACTTCTGACAAAAAAGGAATCACAGATATTAAAGTTATTACGGGTAACTTTACTGCTGTAAAACAATCATACGATAAAAAAGGAGAGAAGAAACATGAAGAGCATGAGGGTATTGTTAATAGAGTAGCATCAATCATTGGATAGGTATTTAATGGCTTTTTTTTGAAAGCATGATACCAAATCGGTTGAAACCTCAAAAATTATCATCTCTAAACAAACCAATGAAGGCTCATTCCATCTTTCCAACACACTTATGAAATTCTTGACATTTCTTAATATACAAAATTTCAATCATTCACATTTACCATTCAAACATATGCTGTCAGTGAACGTCTCAAGAAAACCATTACACATTATACTTGGTGGACAACTACAATACCATTAGCTATCTAAGGTTACATTTTTCCTCTCATGAAACAACTTGGAAATTTTAGTATGAAAAGGCCAGAAAATGTTTAAGTGAACAAATCAAAGGTGCCAACTTGAAGAGGAACTTTTGAAAATTTGTTCCAAACTTGTTGAAGAAAAAAAGTGACCACTGGTATTAAAGTTTACAAGTGACCCCAATGCCGTAAACAATCATGTGATAAAAAGGAGGAAAGCCGTTGGATCTGTATTTAACAGCTTTTTTGGAAAACATGATATATACAAATTCAGTTGAAACCACACAAACAATCATCTCAAAAAAATATGGGCAGATTTTATAAGTAAATGCTAATAAGAAATTTTTAGTACAACATAAATATATATACAATATTTTACATTATATCGTAAATATACAAGTATATAATCAATTGGTCATATGTAATGTATACAATTTATTTTGTGGAAAATAAACAAATCGTACGATTTTCCTTTATTTCTGGAGAAAATGAAAAAACTTTATTACTTAGAAATAACGACATTAATAATGATTTAAATTTTTGTAAAAGTATTATTTATTTATTTTACAATATTTCTTATTTTATCATTTATATAATTGTTTATTGATTTATTATAATTGATATTAAGTCACGCACTCTTGATAAGTCAGTTCTCCCAATAAGTCATGACCGACTTATCAAGTTACTATGTACACTGATCGTGACAATTCAGGCCACAGTTAGTTAATTATGTAGATTATTTTAAGGAATTAAAAATCTCAGGAAAATTAAAAAAAAGCTTTATACATAGAAAACATCGATTTTTAGCAGTCGCAGTAATTTAAAACAGTTCATGTTCGATACACCTATTTTTTTTCCTAAATGAGCATCGATTGTTGGTTGATAAATAGTTAAGAAGGATAACATCATGATCACATGGATCGTAAGATAAAAACTGTCCAAGCCATTTAACTAAGCACGAAGGTTAATGTGTAGTCACCTGATTTTGTTCCAAAATTATTTTCTTTAAAATGAAATTCATGAGAAGTTAATAAACTGTTGAATATTTATTTTTTGTATCATAATTTTTTATATCGCCTTTGTTACACGTTATAATATTAAAATGATGATATTCGCTACTTATTTAATGATCAGCAAAGTAAAAAATTGTCATAAAATTGTCGATCAACCAACTTTTAAAGATGATTTTACGAAAACCACAAGGATAACAACCGAATTTTTATTTCTAGATCAATCGGCTGAATCTCAATGATCATTTTCATATTAGGAAGTGATATCCATTTGAGGGATAATATAATAATATTATTATGTAGTTAAACTTCAAAGATATGCAATGCGTTGAAAACTGTGATCAAAGAAACGAATAAAAAATATTTCGAACAACCAGTTTGGCAAACTTTGAATATATTTATTGGTAAAGCTTGATGTTTTCTAGCTGCTTATGTTTATTGGCTTGGGAGTATCATAATGACGATGATGATAAAGGTAATGACAATTCAAAAGGGAATGGTGTCATTGTTGATGATGATGGATACTTGCCTTTACCTCAAGGAAATAGCCAAACTAGTATCGATAATACCGACATTAATTCTAATGCTGATGATATTATTGTTGAAGAAGAGATTAATGTTCCTACTAAAGAATTGAAATGTTGGAAAATACTTTTATTTTTGGTTTCCAACAATGTGTGATATTTGTGGTGCTACAGTATGTAACTATTACTATATATCATTATTATACTATCAATCAATATATCATGAGTAGTGTATTATTTCCATCAAAATGTACTGATGATCTTCTTAGCAGCAATTATAACTTAACGATAGTGTATCAGAAGCATTTTTAGGAATATTTTGCACAAGTATTTACCGCATCTCAGTTTGTTATTGAGAAAAAATCATGGAAACATATCAGATCAAACCATTGAAAGCTGTAGACTACAAGGGAATTTTTGGTTTAGGACAGTGATTTTCGGAATAGTAATAGTAATAGTAATAGCATTTATTAATTTCGGATCAGACAACGGATGGGAGGTTAAGGTTCGGATGCAAGTTCTAGTTAACGCGTTATTCTTTAATCAATCTTGATTTTAACTCTCTTTTCTTAAATGTCGATTTTAATAAAGGCGAGTTAATTAATTACTATTAACAATATTTTTATTCTCATTTGATTAATTAATAAAAATTAGATTCTAGTGATAATAGTAAAGGAAAAGATGTTGAAAAAATTAATGAGGTTAATGAATTATATATTTATTTATTTATTTTTTTATCTTTACGAAATTTTCTAATTCTGTTCTAGAGCAGAAAAATATTTTGATAAATATTTGAATGTTCGGATCAAATAAATTCCTTTATTATTGTTGTTAAAGTCACATTTGTGAATGTTGTCTTTTCTTTAATTCTTTTATTTCATAATAATGAATGTAGCATTGTTGAATTCATGCCGGTGATGGAAATGTCATTTGTGTAAGATTAATAGAATCTAACATGTTGATGCTATATTATTGATTTAGTAATAATAAATGGTAAAATATGAATTTTGATTATTGTTTATCCAATTGAATTATTTACAGAAATGATAAATTGATAGATTATCAAATCTAAATTATTTATTTTTTTGTTTTTTAAAATAAATAACCAAAAAATGTCTGTTAATAATAAATATGAAAGTCCTTTAACATCTCGATATGCTTCACCAGAAATGGCGGCGCTTTTTTCTCCAGCTAATCGTTGTTACATTTGGAGAAAACTTTGGTTGAAATTAGCTATAGCTGAAAAAGAGTTGGGCATACCTGGCATTACTGAAGATGCCATTCAAGAAATGGAAGAACACTTGGTAAAATACTATTTTATTACTATTATCATTTCTTTATAAAAATTTACTAATGTTAAATATTTTTTTTTAAAAAAAGACTTTAACCGAAGAAGATTTTAAAGCAGCAGCAATAGAAGAGAAAAAACGTCGTCATGATGTTATGGCACATGTTCATACATTTGGTTTAGTTGCACCAAAAGCAGCTGGAGTGATTCATTTGGGAGCAACAAGTTGCTATGTAACAGATAATGGAGATTTGATTATTTTACGTAATGGGTTAGAATTGTTGATAAATAAGTTAGTTGTGGTGATTGATCGTTTGAGTAGATTTGCTGATACCTATAAAGGTTTACCAACTTTGGGTTTTACTCATTTTCAACCAGCTCAATTAACCACTGTTGGTAAAAGAACTACACTTTGGATTCAGGTTGAACAACGTTTTTTTTTAAAAAATCAAGATATATATTATGTGTGGATAGTTAATGAAACTTTATTAATATTGATAAGGTTATTTAGGAATTACTTTGGGATTTAAGGAATTTTGAACGTGCAAAAAATGATATCGCATTTCGTGGTGTTAAAGGTACTACAGGAACACAAGCATCATTTTTAGCATTATTTGAAGGTGACCATGACAAGGTAAGAAGAGTGAGGAAGAGAGGGAATAGAAAAAGGAAACAATCTCTATCGCCTCAATATATAATATATGAATATGAATTGACATTTTATAAAAATTAAAAAATTAATTAGGTAGAAGAACTTGATAGACGAGTTACTGAATTATTAGATTTTAAAGAAACATATCCAGTAACAGGACAAACATATTCACGTAAAGTTGATGTGGATATTTTGAATGCAATTAGTTCATTTGGGTCAACAGCTCATAAAATAGCTACAGATATTAGGCTGTTGGCAAATCTCAAAGAGATAGAAGAACCATTTGAGAAGGATCAAATAGGTAGTTCTGCTATGGCATATAAAAGAAATCCTATGCGATGTGAAAGGGTTTGTAGTCTGGCTAGACATCTGATGACACTTAATAACAATGCCTTGATGACCAATAGTGTACAATGGTTAGAAAGAACTTTAGATGATAGGTTTGTTTTTATTATTGTTATATATAACATTCAAATAGATTAATTTATAATTAAAATCAAAAATATTATATATATATATATATATACAAAAATATGTGTGTTTGTAGTGCCAATCGACGTATTTCACTTCCTGAGGCATTTATTACAACAGACATAATTCTAACATTATTGCAGAATATATCGGAAGGACTTGTAGTCTATCCTAAAGTTATAGAACGTCATATAACACAAGAATTGCCTTTTATGGCAACAGAGAATATTATAATGGCAATGGTGAAAAAAAAGGAGGATCGTCAGACATGTCATGAAGAGATTAGAGTCTTAAGTCATCAAGCTGCAAAAAAAGTCAAGGATGATGGTGAAGAAAATGATTTAATTGAGAGAATTAAAAAGACTGAATATTTTAAACCAATTTGGGATGAGGTAATATTCATAAAAAATTTTTTTTGTTTGTTCTCTCCCTTTAAGATGGGAGATAATCTATTAATATACATATATATTTATTTATACAATCAGCTTGAATCATTGCTGGATTCGAAAACATTTATTGGACGTGCACCACAACAAGTTGATAAATTTTTAAAAGAATATGTACAGCCATCTCTTAAACCTTATTCGGAGATTTTAACTAATGCCAAACAAGCAATTTTAAATGTTTAAAAAACCATCAAAATAAAAAATTATTGATAATTGAAATTTTAAAATTGTGTATATTTTATATATGTACATGCATGCGTGTGTATTTTTTTTTACAAAAATAAATAAATATTAAAACAATTGTATTTCTAATTTTATTACTCATTTTTCACCATGTTGTGTCTATCAACATGTGATTTTGCAACTTTTCCTAATAATTTAACTTGATTAGCAACATCTCTAAGTGCGCTAAGGACTAATCTATTGCCTTTAACAAAACCATATAGATGATATTGGAGATTGGCTTCTCGACAAAATTGCATCACCAATGGTTGACATTTTCTAAGATTGTGTCTTGGTATTCTTGGAAAAAGATGGTGTATAGCTTGGAATTGCAAGCCACCATGAAACCAATCCATCCACCAAGGACAATCAACATCCATAGTTGTGCGTAACATTTTTCTTGAGAATGATTCATTGGTACCAAAATCTTTTGTACACATACCAAAATGTGATAGTGTGATTTGTACATGCAACAACATTGTTACACTATGCGATATTAAGATGTAGATTATTCCTATATAAATATTTGGTAGAAAAGATAATATGAATAGGTACCATGATCAGAATGTTATCATGCCACATATTTCCAAATTTCTAAATAGAACATTTTCTTCATTTATCAGGAAATTGACCGACAGGAAATAAAGATTAAATCTACCAAAACACAAGATTAGGTAATAGGTGAAATGTTGGTAAGAGATCAGAAGTTTTGCTATTGGATCAATTTCCATTTTTCTTTTATAAAAAGTTGAATATAAACCTCCAAATAGTTTTGTTGTGATGGCAAAAAATGGTATATGTTGAATGTCGGGATCATGTTCAGGATGATTTGTTACAATATGATGAACATAATGATTTCTTTTCCACCATCCAATACTCAAACCACCACAAAATGATGAAATGAACACACCGATCAGATTATCGATAACTAGGTTGTGTGTTATACCATTATGTCCTGCATCATGTGCTGTGAATGCAAGTTGGTGCCAAAATGCTCCAAGGAAGATTGCACTTAATATATAGTAGGAATAATCATTGTTTGGGTTGTTTAATACTAGATACCATGCTGAATAAATTAATAGTATGTATTTTATAGTCTCAAGTAAATAATTAAAGTAATTACACTTGTGCAGGCCTTTTTCTTTTATTAAAATGTCTAATTTTCTATAAGCAATTGATATGTTTTTTTGTTCCTCTGACGATAAATTATAAACTTCTTCTTTCCACTCATCTTCTACTTTATTACTCTGTTTTTTGTTCTCTTTTATATCTACATTTTTGTCGTCATCATCATCATCATTATTATTAATGTATTCTCCGACATAAAAATTGTTGATTTTCTGTTGGAATACGTATTCAGGATGGAAAGCATTTATTTCATCAGTTGCATCTTTGCCATTTACATGCAAGATAGCAAGTTCACCACCTGGATGATATTTTATCCATTTGTTAAGTTTATAAACTTTATCATTATAAATTATAACTATTTGTCCATCGTTTATACATTTCTTAATATCTTTTGGTGTAAAAGTTTTTTTTTTATTTTTTAATAATGACAAATTTTTATTTTTGTTGTCAATATTGGACATTCTTAAAAAAAAAATTTTTTTTCAGGAGAAAATATATTATTATTATTATATACTACATATCTAAAATCTTTTTTTTTGTTTTTTTTGTTTGTATTATAGGTTTGTATAGCGGGCGCACGGATTTGTCAATCTAATGAATTACAAGATTGCTTGAACGACCATCCAGATCAATTGATTCTATTGATTGTGCAATTGCATGCATATTAACTCAAAAATGTATATCGCATTATTAATTGTTTTTTTTATCAAAAAAAGATTAAGCCGAAATTACGTGCTCAGTGGAAAACATCTATTAGCAAAAATCATATGATATCATTATTATTATGATCGTTCACTGATCGGCAATTGACAATATAACAATAATTAAAGATTTTGATATTTCTTTATATATAATGGTAGCATCATCAGATCAGATAAATAATTATACCAAACCTGGTTTAGTAATAATATATCAATCAAAATGGATTCAGATTATTTATTTAAACTGATGAGAATGCTATGGGCAAGTAAGTGTACAAGTGTTTTTTTATATCAAACCTTTCTTGGTAATTCCTTGTTTATTATTTATTATTTATTTATTTATTATTTACTATTAGATTTTACTCCTTTGTTGAAAGTAGAATTAATCCAACAGGTCCATTCCAAGTTACAACTACTAACCAAGATGGAAATTTTTTATTATTATTGGAAATTAAAAAACTAATTTTGGTAAAATTAGTTTTTAGTTATATGAATAAAGCATCATCATCATTAAAAAAAGGAATGTTGCATTGAATAAGATTGAAAATAATTTCAAAGAATAATTTATATTGAAGTTGATCTACTGTTAACATCATGTCATTTATGTAACCTTGTGGAGTGCTACCAACATGTTATTCTAAATATCATTTCTTCTATTGTAATTAATTACATGAGAATAAATTGACAATAACATAACATTGGCACTTATTAGATGGTATGATTTTATTAAAAGTCAACCTTATGTTTATGAATTTCCACATTTAAAATTTATAATGGATTTTGTATTGGTACGGAACTTTCTTGAATCACCATCTACTGCGCCTTGTGGTCAAATTTCAAAAATGTCAAATTTTAAAATTTTTTTTTCAATCCATCTAAAAATGCAACAATATTAATATTAACAATATTTTTAAATCCGCAATGTTACACGACATCAATTAATACCTAAAGACAATTTATTGGAATGAATATGAGTAAAATATTGACGTGTTAATGTTACTGTTACACCATTTTTTAAGAAAAGAATCTGTAGATGTCATAATTTCCGCCCAAATTTAAGCGGCCAAATTCCTCGCGAACATAGTAAAATATGTGTACTAAAAAGGAATAGAACTCAACAACCCATCAATATTTTGAAAAAAACTCTATCACATTAAAGCTTGGGTCCTAATCCATGTCATAACAGAGTTATTTTTTTAAAATGATATACAGAAATGAACTTTTATTCTTTTAAAAATCACATACAGAATTGGTGGTTGAAGAGGTCCCGCACCATACAAGATTTAAAAATGACAATCAATTTTTTGTTAATCAATTCATGTATTAAAAGTTTTTTTTAAATAGGTTGTGGGTTTTATAAATCATTGGGGATGGAAGAGATGGGTTAATGATTGATGGAAGAAGATACATTGTAGATTGCTGATACTCAAGTTGTAGACATACATCTTACTTATATTTAATAATCCTCTTAGATATAACACAAGTTACATTGAATTCCACAACTGACCCTTTTCTTGAAGAAAGTATTGTGCCAGTAAAAAAACAGTATTTGCTGTGGGCATCAAAGCACCTATTTTTAGATGCACACTTATTTATTCACCTAAAGATATAAATAACCATCTTGATAATAATAATAATAATAAATCTAATCAAAGTAGTTTGCTTGCATATAATTCAAATATTTTTGCTGCAACTTTTCAACATTTTCATGCATTAAAGCTACTTTACCAGTCATTGACATTAAAGTGTCATGTTGGTTACGTAAAGACTCTGACAATGCTTTAAGATCTTGTTCTATATGTATATATATTAATGATTAATAATCTTTTTGTAAATATTAAAAAAAAAAAAGATAATATATTATTTACCACCGCTTTCACTTTTATTTTTGCTATTTAACCATTGAATCTGTCGATCTAATTCCTACAATGATCAAACATATAAACTATTAATTTGTTAAGAAATAAATTAAGTTTACATGGTCATAAAATCTTTACCTCAATGTTTATTTCATATTGTTGCAATCTACTCTCAAATGATAGTATCAAATCATAATAATACCTTTTAAGCAATTAATTAGTTAGATCAGTTATCAATTAGTTTACTAATATACATAATAATATTAATGATAATACCAAACATAAATAAATATTTACTTCAGAAATACTGTATCACCAAATTTCCTTATATCATCAGTCTGTCCACGAGATGCCGCATCATAGAATTGATGAGCAGCTTCCATATAATTTGCTTGAACATAAGTTTCATTTAATAGATCCTTTATGATGCCTTGATCATTTAATAAATCGTTATTTACTTGAGTTATTTTCTAAATGATGAGTTTTTTATTAATGGCCATTTCATTTTTATAAATAACCATGTGAAAAAAATCATAGTGAAACAATACTTGAAATAAGCCATAAACTGCGTTATTAACATTTTGTATTTGTGATTTAATGTTTGGTAGTGACACGGAATTAATAGATGACATTGTTTTTTTTTGATTTTGTATGTGTTTACTGTTTGATTGATCGGTATTAATTATATATAATTCAAGTAATTTAAAATTTCAATATAAACATATAAAAATGAAAAATACTCTATGGCTGCAAGTTCATTTTGTATACTTTGAGGTAGATCAGAAAAACGAGTGGATTTCGTTATATTATTTATATTGTTAATTTGAGACATTTTACAACAAAAGCTGCCTCTCAGAAAAATATACAAGAGAAAATGAAATCAATCAATCAATATTTAAAAAAATTGAAATATATTATGATCTGCAAAAGAGAAATTGATCAAAACACAAAACTCATCCCCGTGAAACTTCAAATTTACTTTTCGAGACATTCTATTTTTTACATCACAAAATAAAAAATTTATTGTCAATGTTTTTATATTCTAACTATTATTAGTTGTTGTTGTTGTTATTATTATTATTATTATTATTATTATTATTATTACTATTATTATTATTATTATTATTATTATTATATTAGATTTACTTGTAATTTAAAAAAATCCTTAACCAAATTATATAAAGCCTTCAACTATTGTCGCCATCACCATCGCCATCATTACTATCATTATACTTGATAATTCATCAACGATAATGATTAATAATTATACACCGCCAGATGATCTTTCTATAGGAATTCTTGTTTGTTCAAATTTTTTATCAGATTTCAAACGTAAATCTTTACTCTGCATCTCTTCTTTAATTGCTGCCATAAAATCCAAAAACTCTCTAAACTCAATCAACTCATTGCTGTTCTTCTTGTCCTCTTCAAACCTTTTAACTCTTGAAACCAGCGACTTCGACGAAGTAGTTGATAAATTTACACCAAAAATATTTTTAATAATCTTTTCCAAATCTTTTATATCGATTTTTCCACTACCGTTAGCATCATATTCCGAAAATATTTTTTGGAAGCTGACCAATTCTTCTGGTTGGAATTGATTACGCGAATAAATAGATTCGTGAGCTGTTGGTTTCGAGAATTCATTTTTAACTTTTTCAATGGTCAATTTGTCTTTTGATGGTGGTAATCCCATTGTATGTAGGAATTTTACTGCTTTGTCAAACTCTTCCGTTTGCTTTTTTGGTGACCAGTTTAATTCTTGACTCATTATCTCAACTATTTTTGGAAGTGCTTCTAGAGTCGCTTGTGCATTAAGGAAGGCCAAACGTGTACGACGTGCAATTACGTCCTACATAAAATAGTTATGATTGTTTATTCTTATTCGTTATTCTTGTATTTTTTAAAAAAGAATGTAAATTAATTTTTACATACCACAACGGTACAAGCATACTCTCTTCGAACAGCGTAACGAACTTCGGCAGTTATATAAGGATAGACAGATATTATTCTTTGTCCAAAAACGGGCCAACGTATACCAGTAGGTTCTGATAAAGCTGCAACAGCCCAAGCACGATCACCATAACTATTTGATAAATGCTGAGCAACCTATTTTTCAACCAACGACCATCAGATTTGTTAATTTATTAATTAATTGATTAATTAATTTACTGACTGATTATAAAAAAATTAAAAAAAAACCTCAGTTTCTAAACCAAATTGTTGAATCAACTTTATAAACATAGTGCTGGAATAGCCATGTGAACCAATAAGTTTAACTTCTTTTGTACGTGAACCATTCAAAGGATTCAAACCTTTTATTTTTCCAAATAAATAAATAAATAAATAAATAAAATTTTGTAAATATTATGTTATGTTATCGAATTTTTTTTTTCTTTTTATTTGTTCAAATATTAAAAAAACTATACCATAAACTTCAATAGCTTTATCAACAGTGTCCTCGGCCATAGCACGATACGTAGTCCATTTTCCACCAGCAATAGTAATCAATTTAGAATCACTGACATTAATCATATGACTTCTTACTAACTCGGAAGTATTTTTCGCGTTAGGATCACGAACCAATGGTCTAATACCTGACCAAGCTGCGAGCACATCACCACGACGAACTTTAATATCTATTTTTATAATAATAAATTAATATTTATTTTCAGCATTTAAATATATTTCTATAAATTAAATGTAAAGAATGCAGACCTGCACTCAAATATCTTTTTATTTCTTCCAATATCCATTGAATCTCTTCTTCTTTAGCCAATGGCTCAAAAGTTACGTCTGCAGGAGAATCGGTCGTACCGGCTATGACATTACCTTGCCAAGGTAATAAGAAAATAATTCTATTGTCCGAAGTAAGAGGGTCTAGCAAACCCATGTTTCGAGGACTATAATAATTTGGTAATATTATATGTGTACCAGAAGAAGGTGTAACTATTTTTTCTGTTTTAGGATCATCCAATGAACGTAAACCATCTTTTTTATTTTAAAATATAAACAATTGTACAAGTAATTAGTTACATATCAATTAAACAATAAATTCAATTGTGTATATAGTCATTTACCTGCAAATGCACCAGTAGCACTTATAACTCCTTTGGCCTTTACGTCCCATTCTTCATCAGTCAAATTATCTCTTAAACGAGCGCCATTCACAGTCCCCGATTCATCCTTTAATATCTTTATGACTTCGACATGATTAGCAACAGCAGCTCCACAATAAGCTGCAGTTAAAGCAACCGCCACATTCATACGAGCATCATTATGTTGACCTGAATAAAGTTTTATTATTATTATTATTATTATTATTATTATTATTATTATTATTATTATTATTATTATTATTATTGAATGAACGGCAATGATCTGTTAAAACTTAGAATTAATATATATATATATATATATAAAACACATATCACATATAGTAATCATATGGAGATTGTTCTTCCTAAAACTTACCATCATAAAAAACTACAGCACCTACTAATTTATCTTTTTTTAACATTGGAAAAACTTCGAGAGCTTTACTACGAGTTAAGAAATAACTACTTTCCAAAGCTTCTTTACCAGACAATAATTCATAGGCTTTTGAACCAGCCCAATAATATGGAATTTGCCACCACCTAAATAATATCAAAATTTGGGTTAATTCGGATTTAATTGGAATTGAAAAAAGATATTTACCTGTAAATCGGTAACATTATTGGCAATTGTTGACTTAGGTAAGGTGCGATGTGTAAGAAGGTGGCACGTTCGTGAAGAGCTTCCCTAACTAGTTTAAATTGACCATAATCAAGTTTTCTGAAGGCTTTCTCGAGATATCGAACACCACCGTGAACAAGTTTTGTAGAACGAGAAGAAGTTCCAGAAGAAAAATCTTCTCTTTCAACCAAGGCAACCTTTAAACCTCTTGTGGCAGCATCAAGAGCCACACCAGAGCCAACAGCGCCACCACCAATAACTAGTAAATCAAAAGTTGAATCATCCGAAGATGCTTTACTTGAATCGAAATTTGATTGTTTGAGAATATTCAACACTTCATTTCTTGAAGGAGGAGCCCATAAAGCATTTATTGATTTATCATCTATATTTCCTTCGAATTGAACATGTTCGGCATGTGCCTGGTTTAAGAATCGATTAGATAAGTGATGATAGTGATGATGATTTTTTTTTGAATTAATATAATAATAGGAAGAGGCAATTCCACTCGATCCAATTAAAGTAGTGTAAAAAAGTTTTTTGTTGTTATTCAAAAATTTCCACATTATTATTAATTTATTAATTTAATTAATTAATTAATGTTATTTTTTTTTTTTGAAAATAAATATTTCTAAAAAAACTAATCAATTTTTAAATTTTAAATTTTTTGGGTCGTATTTATATTTATGAAATGTCAACATGACACACAGGATCTATGTATGAAGATTGATAAGATATCTAGCTCAATCAATAAATTTACGGAGATATTTACCATAATAAGTAATTAATTATTCTTTCTCATTTATTATATTTATCAAAAATTAATGTCAATATTTTTTCCATGCAAATCATATGATAGAACGAAGGGGAAAAGGAAAAGGAAAAGAACAAAAATATTTCTTTAAAAAAAATCTTGCCACAAAATTTTCAATTCAATTTAATTGGTTGATTTTATTATATACTATGCAGTAGACGTAGAAAATATTTCAACGCACATGACACAATGATTTACCGGTTATAGATATTTGACATGTGCCGACCGTTAAAAACAAAAAAATCTTTGTATTGTTGTTCACCTCCCAAAAAAAAATAATGACCTCTCCAAAATATTATTAAAATCAACCACGCAAAAGAATATAGAAATATTGTTTTTTTTATCAACAATATTTTGTTCCACAACTTTTCCCCACACAATATGATGTTCTGTGATACGACGAGGTATGAATCTTGTTTTACTTCTTGTTTTTCACCATTAAATTATCAATCATAAAAAAAAATATGCTTGAGAATATATTCATTGTTCATAATTGTTATATTTATGCTGTGGTGAGATTATTTAAATATAATAGAGCTTATTATACCATTTATTCTTTTTTTGTTATTATCAGTCATCTATTTGTTATTATTTATAATCATTATTTTGTAATACTAGTCAAATCAGCACATGATGATTTCTACATAAAACTTTAACTTTAAAAATGTGGATTTTTTTTTTTGAAAAAATTTTTCTTCTTTTTAATAATTATCTAATTAATAATTATTTATTTAATTAATAAAGAACAAAATTGTTCTGTAATTATGAGTGAAGAAAGAATTTCTTCTTCATCACCTTCTCTTCAATCTTCAGGTATTATTATTATTGTTATTATTTCTTAATAATTAAAGTTAATTAATTGATATATTCTGGTTAGCAGGTGTAACTTCTGCAGAAGAGCTAGCTGAAAAATACCAAAAATTATTTTCGGAATATTCACGGTTAGTTTCAATGGATAATTATTTTTTTTTGGAAAAAGTTTATTTATTTTTTGTCGGAAAAAATAGGATCAAAGCTCAACAATCAATACTTAAGAAGGCTGTTATTAAGGTAAATTTTTAAATGATTATTTTGTTGTATATTGTTTATGTGATTTGAAATTAATTGATTTGAAAATTGGTGTTTTCATATAGGAACAAGCAGATAATGTGTCATTAAAGGAAGAACGTAGATCTAAAGAACAAGAATTGCGATCAGTAAGTTTTTTCTTGCTTCTTTAATCTCAAGAACCTTTCATATCAATTAACTTGCATTTATTAATAAATAATTCTTTTTCTTTCACAAAAAAAAACATATAATATTTTTAAAGTCTTTAGAACAATTAGATCTTTTGACACTTCATAATCAACGTTTAACAAGACGTATTGAAAGTTTGCAAGATTCAAGCGGTTCGGTATATATAAATTCATTAATCAGTCATTGTTTTTTTTTTTCACCAAACTTTCCTCAAACTTTCCTCAAATATTTATTCGCCTCCCTCTTCTTCCCTAGGAATTAATGTTTATTTTTTATTTTATTTTTAGAGGATATCGTCTGGTTGGTTTTTGGGTTCTGCAAAAAAAGAGCTTGAACAATTAAAATCTAATTTGGAAGCTGCTACAGTAGAGCTTCAAAGAAAGATTGAAGAAAATGGTATTGTCTTTAGTATTATAGCATTTATATTATATGTGTATATATATAAATATACAAATATAATTACAATAAATATGTTTGATTATTATTATTAAATGTAGAAAATTTACACAAGGAATTGTTTGAAGTTAATAATAACTATTCAGAAGATATTAAAGTTTTTCAATCAAGAATTTCTGAATTAGAAAAAAGAGAAGAAGAATTACATGTATTTATTTCATTTTCATTATTTATATCAGTACTAATTATTTGTTTAACAGATAAAGTAATATTATTATTATTATAGTCAGAATTTATGAGATCACAACATGCATCTGAAGAAGCTATAAATGTTTTGGGAAGAGAAAAACATGAACTTCATAATGAAGTTGATAAAATAAGAGCTGAATTAAACATGTAATTATGTAGATAAACTGTGATGTATATATTAAAATAATTATTTATACATGTAAATAATTATTTATACATGTATAATCTTTTATTTTTTTTTTTGCAAAGGACAAAATCATTAATGATAAAGAATGAACAAAAAATTAAAGATGGTGATGATGGTTTACGATATGAAATGGATACACTTAGAGATATTCTATCACTCCATCTAGGTTTATCTGATGACAATAAATTTGATCAATTTGAAGTATTTATATTATTAATATACTTTATATCTAATTTTTAAATTTTTATAAAGTTCAACATATTTATATTTTTCTATTTATGATATATAAAGTATGATTCGGAATTTAGTGAGATAATTGCAAGTTATAAACAGTTACAATCTAGCGCACGAGATTATTTACAGGCTCTTGGAGATAATGTAAAAGATATATATATATAGATATAGATATAAAATTATTTTCTGGAAGATACAAAATATTTATTTATTTATCTATTTTATAAATGATCTATAATAAACAGTCTGATGGAGTAAATGAATTAGCTTCAAAAGTTAAAAAAGCAAGTCAGCTATGGCAACAAAATTTACAGATTTTGGCTATAAAATTAAAATCTGCACAAAGTATTATTTATAATTAATCTCATAAATTCAAATTTTCTATTATGAAATGAATAAAAAAAATAATTATATTTTTTCTTAAAAAAAAAAAGGTCGAATAAATGAATTAAAAGATGAATTAGAAAAACAAAAGAAGAAAGAAGAAGCTAATGGAAACGATTCAAATAACCTCATTATTTCTTTAGAATTTGAAAACAGTAAATTAAAAAATGAACAAAAGGTGAGAGAAGCCAAAGAAATTGATTCAAATAAAAAAATCAAATCATTAGAATTTGAAAATAGTAGATTGAAGAGCGAGTTAGAAAATCAAGAGTTGAAAGAAGAAGCCAGAGAAAGTGATTCTGATAAAATCACATCTTTGGAATCTGAAAATAATAAATTAAAGGAAGAATTGAAAAAACAAAAGATAGAAGAAGAAGATAAAGAGTTAAATCTAAATGAAAAGATTGTGTCTTTGGAAGATGAAAATTATAAATTAAAGGAGGAATTGGAAAAACAAAAGGTGATACAAGAAGATAAAGAAATTGATCTAAATGAAAAGATTGTATCTTTGGAATCTGAAAATGGTAGATTAGAGGAAGAGTTGGAAAAACAAAAGTTGAATGAAGAAGATAAAGAAACTGTTTCAATTGAAATTGCATCTTTAGAAACTGAAAATAATAAATTAAAAGAAGAATTGGAAAAACAAAAGATGGACGAAGAAGCTAATTCTAATACTATCGCATCTTTAGAAGCTGAAAATAATAAATTAAAAGAAGAATTGGAAAAACAAAAGATGGATGAAGAAGCTAATTCTAATACTGTCACATCTTTAGAAGCTGAAATTAGTAAATTAAAGGAAGATTTGGAAAAACAAAAGATGGAAGGTGATAAAGAAGTTGATTTAAATGAAAAGATCGCATCTTTAGAAGCTGACAATAGTAAATTAAAGGAAGAATTGGAAGAACAAAAGTTGAATGAAGAAACTGAAAATAATAAATTAAAAGAAGAACTCGAGAAACAAAATATGAAAGATGAAGCTAATTCTATTACTATCACATCTTTAGAGTCTGAAATTAGTAAATTAAAGGAAGAATCGGAGAAACAAAAGTTGAATGAAGAAGCTAATTCTAATACAATTGTATCTTTAAAAGCTGAAAATAACAAACTAAAGGAAGAATTTGAAAAACAAATAGTAAAAGAAGATAAAGAAGTTGATTCAAATAAAATCATATCTTTAGAAGCCGAAAATAGTAAATTAAAAGAAGAATTGGAAAAACAAAGGATGGGTGAAGAAGATAAAGAGACTAGCTTAAATGAAAAAATCACATCTTTGGAAGCTGAAATTAATCAATTAAAGGAAGAATTGGAAAAACAAAAATTGAATGAAGGAACTAATTCTAATACAATTGTACCTTTAGAGTCTGAGATTAATCAATTAAAGGAAGAATTGGAAAAACAAAAGTTGAATGAAGAAGCTAATTCTAATAAAATCATAGCTTTAGAAGCTGAAAATAGTAAATTAAAAGAAGAATTGGAAAAGCAAAGGATGGTTGAAGAAGATAAAGAAACTGGTTTAAATAAAAAAATCACATCTTTGGAAACTGAAATTAATGAATTAAAGGAAGAATTGGAAAAACAAAAGTTGAACGAAGAAGCTAATTCTAATAAAATTGCATCTTTAGAAGCTGAAAATAGTAAATTAAAAGAATTGGAAAAACAAAGGATGGGTGAAGAAGACAAAGAAACTGGTTTAAATAAAAAAATCACATCTTTGGAAGCTGAAATTCATAAATTAAAGGAAGAATCGGAAAAACAAAAGGTGATGGAATCAGAAAAACAAAGGGTGATAGAAGATAAAGAATTCAATCTAAATGAAAAGATTGTATCTTTGGAGGATGAAAATCATAAATTAAAGGAAGAATCGAAAAAACAAAGGGCAGTAGAGGAAGCCAACTCTAATAAAATAATATCTTTAGAATCTGAAAATAATAATCTAAAAGAAGAATCGGAAAAACAAAAGGCAAAGGAAAAAGACAAAGAAATTGGTTTAAATGAAAAAATCACATCTTTGGAATTGGAAAAAC
>CAJVPN010000704.1:0-22600 GCA_910592215.1 Entrophospora candida
TAGAAAAGGGTTGGATATGAAACAGGCTGAGTATGCTGTGAAAAGATATAAGTCTCACAGAAAAATACCAGATTCAAATAAAATTTAAAATTTTTTTATTTTTGCCACACGTGATCTTCAGATCTACAAATGAAATTTGACCCCTCTATATAAAAGTGGATGTATTACTGTGACACACACTGTACTATGGTCACACGTTATCTATAAACGTCAATAGTCCGAAATTTAAAATGTAGTAGTAGATCTTTCCAATATATTTTATTTATTGCGCTTCAACCACTTACTTTTATGGAAAAGCGAAATCTTGAATTTGTTATCTTTGTACTACAAAATTCAAAAATTTCATACCATTCATTATCAATAATGAATAGGTGAAATATTGTTTTCATATTAGGACCTGAGTTATATATACCTGTGGACATAAAGCTCTCTTGTCAATCGCAATTCCATTGGATAATAAAAAAATTTTGAATTAATATTTCTTTTTAACCAATTTAGATACTATCATCGCATCATATCACGTTTTATTTATGTGACATTTAGCGTGATTTAAAAATCTAGTAATAGCCAAAAAAATTTAGAAGTTACACCAATTTAACTCTTTAATTAATGTAATGGTGGAAAAAATTAATTCGATTTTTCCCAAACAATTCAATCAATTACAGATATTTGCAATATTCCTCAAATTTTATTATTATTATTATGGAATAAATAAAGCAAGTCGGAGGTCTTGTGATCTAAAAATCATTTTTTTTTTAAATATATCCTTTTAAACGGGTAAAAATTTACAGGAAAACAGAATGATAAACAAAACAAAAAAAGGGCTAAATACTACTTAAAGTAGTACAAACAAGTTTTTGTTGACGTGTTCTAATTAGCCAATAATAATTGTCAACTACTTGAAAAATTTTATAATTTTTTAAAATAGTATGCCTCCAAAAAAAAACAAAGGAAAAAGTGCTTTAAAAAAAACGGTCCAAAAAAAATCTGGTGACAGTGATCATGATTATGATAATGATGATTACACGTTAAATGAATTCGAAGAAGCTCAACTTAGAGAAGCAATTCTAACTTCCAAAGAAGAATACGAGTCCAAAAATTCAATGCAAGAAGAAGAAACTATTTTTTCAAGTAATGATACTATCACTAATGATGTTGATCAGGATATGGAAGCTGATCAAGAAAAAGAAGAAGGGGAGGAAAAGGAGGAGGAGGAGGAGGAAGACAAATCTTCACAACCAAAGAAATCAAACGTTAAAAGAAAAAAATCAGGAATTCAAGAATTTAAACAAGATAATAAAAACTTAAATAAACGTTTAAGATCAAAAGTTAGAACTAAAGATAGTAATATTGAATCCAGTAAATCTAATAAATCTAATAATAATCGTAAGAAACAAAAAACATCAAGATTGAATGAAATTTCAAATAAGTCAACAAAAGATCAACCTGATTATAAATTGGGAAGAGCCTGGTTACAACAATTAATAGAAGAGAAAATAGCAAGACAATCTAACAAAAAAACCACGATTCAACAATCTGAAAATGATGATAAAGAACTTGATGAAAGTAGAGGAAATAAATTACTTCCATATGAGAAAAGAAATCTTTATATTTACAAAAAAATAAAAGCAAGATATGAGCACAAGATTAAGGTTGCTGAAAAAGAAGCAGCGCAAGAACAATCATCATCGTCATCATCAATTGATGAAACTAACTTAAGTATGCTTGAAAAACTTGATTTGAGACTTAAAAAGTGTGCATCGGAAGAAAATAGATTTGTTGTTGAAACATTAAAAGAGAAAATAAAAGCTCTGAAAGTCAAGATATTCTCAACGTTAGAAGAGCTTAAAGTTTTATCTTCCTCCACTTCTGCTGCTATTGTAAAAAGGCCAAAACCTGAATATAATCAATATCTTGATAAACTTTTTACTAAACAACCATGGATGACTAGGAAAGATATGAAATATTTAACTGATTTATTCACTAACCCAGAATCGATCGTCTCATTTATTATAATTAAGGTAACATGTGAGAGAGAATGCGTGTATAAATGTGTATATGTAAATGCGTGTATTATATATAATATTCATACAATAATAATTAAAATTATTAATTTTATTTTGTTGAAAAGAAAATCATTAATATGGAAAATTTTAATAGGTTCACAGATGAACAAAAAATTCGCGTTATGAATTTAATTCCTAGAGAAGACATCGTACCAATTGCAAGTATAACAGGTGAACCTATTGATACTCCATATATAGAACGTCAACGTACTTCCAATGGTGAAACTCTTTATGAGGCAGGAATCAATGGACAAATTGTCAGCCTTGATCCAAAAGTGGTAACACCTCGGTTTGATTTTTGGTTGTCAGATGATGTAAAAGATGCTAGATGGTGGTGGCAACTTAGCATCGAGTATGGATATTTTACAAATTATGGTGTAAATCAGCAATGGGATGAATATGAAAAATTTAGATGTGATCTTCCCAGTTATTGGAAGGTAGTTATATTATATTTATTTATATATTTATATTTATTTATGTATTTATATTTATATTTATTTATATATATATTGCCAGAGCGATGCATTTGAAGAAATGTGGGGAGAAGCTTTAAAAGAAGGTGTTGGTAAGATTCAATTAGCAGGAGATTCTGCCAAAATAACACTTCCAGATCTTGTTAAAGCAATGGTTATCAAAGAAGGTGATACATTGATATATAAACGGGGCTTTGCGAAAATTGACATTACTGTTACAATGGAACTTAAGGTAAAATTTACATTTATACTGGGAGGTGCATTTTTTGAATTTTAAAAATAATGATCAAGGTAAAATAATGATTTACACAGGTGATAAAAGTAAATAGAAACAATGGATGTATGACTGTAAGAATCGGGACGGACGAGAAAACTAAAGTGATCGAAGATGTTCAAAGACCAACAAGTTTAGAGAATGAAATATTAGATTTTGATGGTAGAATTCCAAAAGTTTCACGACCACATGGAAATGCATTCAAGAATTTATCTATTGTTAAATCTGAAAGTTACAAACCAACAATATTTGAACTTCGTAAAGAATATTGGGCTAAAAGTCATAATTAATTAACTATGATTTATCATCTTTTTTATTTGAAAGAAAAAAAAGAATAGATTTTAAATTTTGAAAATATAACAAAAATAATAAAGTTCTGGATTCATTCGTTCTGATTTTTGAATTTTTGTCTGAAATTTTTCCCACTAAAAAAAAATATATATATATATTAAAATTTTTTTGTATTTCTGTCAAAAAAACCTTCCGCCTGGGGTACTGCCCAATTGTTAACATGTGGAAAAATAATGAACGACCAATTATTTCGTTAAATGAGTGTGTTGAAAAAGTGTCATCCAGTATATATTGACTGCTAATGGTTTGTGTAGGTGTAGATAGGTTCTTGTAAAGTGGAATGAAAAGTTAAGAGCAATCTTGATGCATCAGCAATAGAAATGGCAGTTGCTGGACGAGGATCCTGAGGCTTTATAATATAGCCACACTTGAATGAAATACACGATGAATTGATATTCAATAGCACATGTACTTTGACACTAGTTATCTTGTCATTCTTTTACATAATTCCTCTCTGCAGCGCCAAGTTTTTCCCATATTCTTTTTGCACAGAACTGTCGATTATGTCGATTCTTCAACTGAGTCTTAGAATATTCGGATTTTATGAGCTGCAATAAAGTTCGTCAGATCCTTTTCTAAAATCTACAGATCTAGTAAAGATTATACGAAGCCCCATATCTCAAAGTGCAAAAGTCTTTGCCTCTATTTTAAATCAAAATAATTAGAAAACAACTTATTTATGCTATTAGCATATGTTTGTATCATTTTACGGCCTAGATTTTTGCAATAGGCGTGAGTTAAGGTAGACGGATTGTCGATTAAGGATTCCCTTCCTTTTTCAATAAAACAGTAACGTTACATGATCTTTTTTTATATTAATATTAGGAGGGGGTGTGTGTCTTAGTTTGTCTGGTAAATATTCTTTCTACGTATAATTTAGAAATAGAGAATATAGAAACCATAATTATGGTTTTCTACAATAATAATAATAATAATAATAATAATAATAATAATAATAATAATAGAAACAATAGAATTGTTAATAATAATGATAGCAACAATAACAGTAATGCTAATTATAATACAAAATATCAAATAACTGAACAGGAATTGAGTATAATTCTTACAAGAGTATTCGAAAAGATTGGTCAAACCAACTCATCTAAAGAAGTATATATAACTCTTTTTTTTGTTTTTTGTTTTAAAAGAAATTACTTTTATTCACACTATTATTTTGTAGGGCATTCAAGAATTATACACTTTTTTGTTAGAATATCCTGAATATGGCTTAAAAGTTGATGCATTTATTGCAAGTGCAGGAACATTTTTTCATAAATACATACAAAATGCTTTGGCAGAAATTGCAACGTGTGAAATGCGAGCTCATGGATTGTTGCCAAAAGAAGCCATCATCAACAAAAATAATAAACTAACCACTACCACTATGCCAATACAAAATGACAAATCATTTGAAACTAATTCAAATCATTTTCCATATCATAATAATTGCGAAGAATTACCAAATTCTGCTTTGTCAAGGTCTACAATGTCTACACCGGAATTTAATTTATCAGGTAACGTTTTATTAATCATTTATACTATTATCATTATTATACCAAATAAAATAAAAAAATTTAAAATAAGAAATAAAATAAATAGACGAGTTCAGAGAAAAGATTGCCAGAGAAACCTTTGAACAAACTAGGTCACGTCTTCATAACATCTTTCAATATGAAAAGTATAAGGTATGAATGAACGAATTTGATTGATTGATTGGCTATTGTAAGGTTGTAAATATGATAACTAAAAATTTATCATTATTATTAATAATAGAGTGGATTAAAAAGATCAAGTCTACCGAGTTTACGTGAACATAAAAATAATAGCGAGAGATTAGAATTTGCTAAAAATATTATTGTATCTCGAAAACATAATCGTACATCTACCTGGGCTAATGCCTCTTCTCTATTATCATCAACTGATTTTTTTATCACTTATAAAGTATAAAAAATAATTTTCTGAAAAATCACCATTCCTTCAAGTATTCATTCGTCTTTAATTATTATAAAGTCTTTTTGATACTTCACACCCACCCTTAATATCATCCATCTTTCCCAACCTTTCCAATATTCAATTGGAAGAGATTTGAATTAAAATATTTTCATCACATTAATATCAAACATTCTTTTTTATCCTTTCTTAATTATTCCAATTTCAAAAATACTATTCATTGTTTAATTTATTAATATTTTTCAAGAACAATATTTTTATAAATCCAAATTTGACAGGAGTAATTCAGAAGAGAGAGAGGTTGATAAATTTTAATGTATTTTAGTTGTAAATATTTTTTCTTTTTTTTAAATAATAATTTATTCATACACTCTTTTTACATACGTAGTCAATGTATATTTAATAATTATTGCTAATTTGAAAATTAGCAATTTTCATTCATTCTTTTTTTTAAACAATGCAAATATTCTTTGTAATTACAATATAACAACACTGTAAAAACTACAGTAAACAATAAAAATACTATTTTGAAGACAAGTTTTTATATGGTCTTAAATCTTTTATCATTATTATAATTTACTTTCTTGAACTGGTTTATGCATCGATAAAATTAATGATTTTTTTCGAATTACATTTATTTTTTGTTCATTGTTTGTCACCATCATTTTCATCATTACTGCCTTCATCATTATCGTCATTAATACTTTCATTAACTTTTCAGTTTCTTCAATAGCATGCATCCATATCATCACTAGGAGTTTTTGGTTTTTGGATATTTCTTTACCATATATTATCAAATTCTTGATTAACAACCTCTTTCTTCCATTTGAAATTCTTGTTATGTTCCCGCTATTATATTCTTGATAGCTTCTTGCGTTGTATCTTTCGCGATCCTGCTTCTGTCCAACAGAACTTGTTAAAAGACTTTTTTGATGAAAGTCTCTTTTGTGATATTGAGCCATATCGTCATCTTTAATGAGTTGCATGACTGCATCTTTGCATATGATATAAAATGTTTTATTTTAGTATACAACTTAAAATCTGATAATTAAATTGGTTTTTTTTAATAATATTTAATGGTGGTGAAGAGGAAAGCGGTTCGCGTCAAGCGAACTAGTAACAAAGTCCCTGTGTATGGTTCAGGCAATATACTGAGATTCGATTCCCAACGTGTCAAAATGAAGTGTAAGAGAGCCGAGAGTTTTATAAAAAAATTTATTTTAAACTTCAAGAAATCAGAAAATTTTAGTTATAAAAAAGCTGATTTTAAAGGAACGTATTTACTAGGTCATTCAGTTGGACTTGAACTTAATGGTTATGGACTTAAATTTAAATAGATATCTGCTAGAGCTCGATATTTTGAAATTGATAAAAACCATTTATTCAGGACTTGTACCCACATAGCTAAGATCATATGATAGTTTAAATGAAATGCTGTCAATAATAATAAAGTGTCAGGTTCTCGCCAATTATCGATAAATTGGTAATTGTTAGCATAAATATTTTATTTTTTCAAAAAAAAAAATGTACACAGTGAGTCTCGGTTTAGCGGATTTAGGGGTTTAACGGATAAATTTTCAAAAACCAAATTGTCTATAATTATTTTATCTCGCTAACAGATCTAATGGGATTTTTCATAATATATTCGGTTTACTGGATATTTTTTTAAAATCACTTGTTATAATAATAATAATAGTAATAATAATAATAATAATAATAATAATAATAATAATAATAAATTTCTCTCGATATTACGGATAATGATGATCCTTGTACTTGCCTTTTTTTGTTAGCCGAGTTTAATATAATATTATTATTATTAATATTAACAACATATCTCTAATGATACGAATAAAACAGCAATAAAACGAAACTTCTTATAGAAGTACCCAAGAAGCAAAACAATGTTGAATTGACGAACTTATGAGTTAACAATGATATTAATATTATTGTTGTATTTTTTTAATATTTATTTGATGTTTATTTGATGTAATTTTTTTTTGCATATAATGTGTATCACGTGATTTGATCAATCGCTTTTGATTTAACGGATAATAAATTAAAATTATCATTTATTATTATCATTATTATTATTATCTGGAAAAAAAATATCCGTTAAATCGAGCGAGACTCACTGTGTATGTTAAACAAAGTTCTTCTATTATAAATCACATGTTTCACAACATAAAAAAGATCAACAATCGATTTTGTCACAAGTGATAAAACGAATGTCCACTATGCTAATACTAATAACAACGAAGATAACAATAACGACATGGAAATGAACATTGACAACGATGACACAGTGACAAATCAAACTGAAAATTTGGATCAAAGTCTTGCAACATTGACTAAACGTAAAATTGAAACAGAAGAATGTTTGTCTCCCAACAAACGCCTAAGAGAAATCTTGGTTTCTACATCAACAATAGGAAAAATTATTACTTCTGATAAAATCAGTGAAAATATACATATTCAAGAAAGCACTTGCAACAACAAGAAATATACAATATTTGATAGATGCCAACCCTGTAAGGAGCATACATAATATTAAAGATGAAATTATGATTGTATTATTAAAAAAATTTTTAAATGATTTATTTAATAACAATTTATTTAGGCGTAAATAAGAAAGTAGATAAATGTAGATTCCAAAATTTCAGGTACTTTTATATTAACCCTATAACAGATGAAATAATGGAAGGTTCAAATTTTATTTCGGATTTAAACCCTGCCTCAATATTAAAATCAAGAGAAATCCCATTAAATCAAGAGGATAGCCAATATATACTAGGTATCGCTTTATAAAATCAAATCAAAGATCAATAACAATAATTATAATTATATTCACATTATACATTTTTTAAAAAAATTAGATTTGATAGCACCTACTTTTAAAACAATTTTGCAAAGAGAATTTTCTCACATAGACAAAGCTGTATGTAGAAAAAATCCTGAAGCAAACATTAGACAATTATGTGATAATTGTCAGCATACAATTTTTAGTGGATTTTGGATATGCATTGTGTGTGGTAGAGAAATATGTATTGAATGTTACGATGAATGGGATGAATTGTCGCCAAAAACATTTGGAACAGTTGGCAAATGTTCCTTGAAACGTAGGCATGAAAAAAGACATATGTTGGGTGTCTGTTTCTATCAACGTTCAGAAATTGAAAAATTATACAAGGAAACATGCAAAATACTTAATGTTGACGATACAATTCCAATATTCAACGAAAATAACCCTGAATTAATTAATGATCCATCAAACCCAGCGACAACGTTAATAGCTATGGAATCACCCGAATATACAAATTCACTGAAATCTGAAATATCGAAATCTATGGAGTTGATCGAACCAATAAAACCAATGGAATTGATTGAACCAACAAAACATACGGAGTCGTTTGGACCGATTGAATTATCCAAATCTATTGAATCAATTGAATTTACACCTACTATTATCAATCCTGAACCGACCCAGCAATTATTGTTGTTAAATGAACAAAATAACGACTCTATAATTACTGAAGAAAAAACCATAAAAAATTCTGATACCATACCCACACCCATTATAGCCGACGACAACGACAACAGCAATGATAATGATGGTTTAAATGAACTTAAAGATATTGATTCAGAAATTTATGACAATTCACACGAAAGCCACAATCAACTTGAATGGAATAATGGAGAAATGACAATTGAACAGTTTCGCGAATTTTGGAAAAAAGGATATCCGTTTGTGATTAGGAACTTGAAATATGAAGATCAATTTTGGAATCCAAATTATCTTAGTAAACGATATGGTAATACACCATGTGATACTATCGATTGCAAGACTGACAAAATCTTTCACACAACTGTTAGAGAATTTTTCGATGGATTTGTAAACCTTGAAAAAAGACCTAAATATCGTAGAAACATAACTTGTTTGAAATTAAAGGTATAATATATTTATGTATCAATAATAATAATAATAATAATAATTATTATTATTATTATAACCTCTCCAAAAAAAGTTTTTTTATTAATAAGATAATATATATATTTTTTAAAAAATAAAGGATTGGCCATCAAATCAAGATTTTGCTAGAAAATTTCCTGACCATTTTAAAGATTTTATGTCTACTATGCCATTCCCACAATATTCGACACGCAATGGTAATATGAATTTGGTTAATCAATTACCTAGAGAATATATTGTGTAAGTGTTGTATAGCAATTAATTTCATTATTACATTCATGATGCATGAATATTATTTATCTGACCTTTTAATAATTTTTTAATTGATTTTTTCAATGATCTTATTAAAAGCCCAGATTTAGGTCCTAAAATGTATAATGCATATGGATCTGAGGATGGATTGAAGGGGGTTGGAACTACAAGGCTTCACCTTGATGTAACTGATGCGGTTAATCTAATGACATATGCACCAGGAATTCATGAAAGACTACCGGATGAACAATTAAAACCAGCAGCAGCAGTCTGGGATCTTTATCACGTAAATGATTTACCAAAAATTCGAAAATTTTTACATGGCTACACCAATAAAATAGGACTAAGGATTGACGATCCAATTCATGACCAATGTTACTACCTAAATGAAACATTAAAGGAAATGTTATTACAAGAACAAGGTGTTAAAGGCTGGAGAATTTATCAGAATCCAGGTGATATGATTTTCATACCTGCAGGTTGTGCTCATCAAGTTTGTAATTATACTGCTTGTGTTAAAGTTGCAGTAGATTTTGTTTCACCAGAAGGTGTTGTTAGAAGTTATAATGTCAGCAAAGAATTTCGTAGACTTTCTCGTAATCATGCAAGGCGTGGAGATATTTTACAACTTCCTAATATTTTATTACATGCGTGGAATTCTATTTATCAGAATTATACTCAGGGTCAACAAGATGATGATCAAAATCAAAATTAATATTTATTTTTATTTTTCTAAATTAGATTAATTAGACTTAGAATTTGGCGACAATTTATTGAATAATTTTACTTGAACCAATGAATGGCCTTGGAGCGTGGTAAAAAAATAATCATAATTATAGTAATGATTGTTTAATTATCTATTGGTTTGATATTAATTGAGTGATTAAATTAAAAATAATAAAATGAATTATCAATAAATCAAAACGACTGCCCGTACAACTAATTATTGGAAGGGAGGGTGGGAATAAAGGAGAATTTATTAATCCAATCATATTGGACTTTTTATTGTTATTATAGAAATAAATAAATGGAACATAACAAAATATTGAATCCAAAAACGCCAATTACAGAATTGAATGTTATGAAAGTGGAAAAGGCTTTAAATATCAAGTCAAGTTTGGAGGTCTATTTAAAAAGCTAAATGACATTCAAAAATCCAAGAAGTTGTCAAATTGCTAATGATCCCTTTCATGAATTTAATTTGTTGAAAACCAATATCATAAAACATATTAAAGACTTGTCATTTTCCCATATTGACTAAAAGCTACTACAAGCGTCAAGAGTACAATAATATTCACCAATTGGCGAAAGATGGATTTTGTCCAAACCAGCATAAAATGTTGACAACTAATTTAAGATGACTATCTTCTATTTTTAATCCCTTTAGATAATCTTCAGGCATTAATTTAAATATATGAGGAGCAAATTTTCCGCCCTGTACTTTTTAAAATGTTTCGAATAGGTGGTAATCCTTGGGTTCCATATAAATTAACTTGATTCGGATCAATATATGTCACACATCGACTTCGACCATGAAATACTCAAAACCATAAAGTAAACACACCTTATACATTAAGTAAAAGCTGCTCTACGGATAAGAGATAATAACTCAATACACGTGTTTAAAACTTGAGCAAAGATTTTAATTGATCCCATCTTGATTTTGTTGCTTTTGAAAAAGTGTTTTCACATCTTGTAAAACTTTGATCTTGAATTACTCGAAACCAACAAGTAAATACGACTTGAATATTAAGTAAAGTTCGCTCTCCGGGGATGTAATAACTCGAACACAGTCTTTCAAGTCCTGGTAAAATATTTTGTTCGAACTCGCCGCGGCTTTGTTGTTTTATAGAAATTTCAATTTGATCGATTCGATCCGACTCATCCCGAAATTTAGTCCGCCGTTAATGTCGTGATCACATGATTTTTTAAAAGCTAATGCCATATCAGCCTTTTTCTGATAAGCTTAGTTAATCGATTTTCATTTGATGGATTATATATATATACAGAAGTAGAAGAAGAGGGGCCACTTCAAACAAATCGAAGAATCAAAATTTTATTTTAATAAAATGGAAACTTTGGCCATATTTCCTATGTATAATTGGGAGGCCCTTATGTAGTGAGTTTAGATAAGCCACACGGCAAGATAAAAGGAAATGTATAGAGTGGCACATATATAAACCAAAATCAGATAATCCATTACAACACAATTTTCATAATAGCAAAGATCCATAGTAATAATTGTTGTTAGCCGAATCCGAAATATTTTAGATTTTAAAAAACAACTTCTGGAACGACTGTTAAAAATTGGATACTTGGTTTGTGTGACCGAACGAAAGAATTTTATAACAATTTGAATCATGAATGAGGAAAAAATTATTCTTGATGTTGGAGGAATTAAGGTTTTTTGATTTAAAATTATTTTTTTCAATATTAATACTTTTTCCCGTTATTGTTATTACTGTTATTTTCTAATACAAATATAAATGTATATATATAGTATAAAACTTATCGTTCGACACTGACAGCCCATCCTGAAACTTTACTTGGTACAATGTTTAAAGATAGTAATAAAGATTTATTAGATCCTATAAACGGAAATGAATATTTTTTTGATCGTAACGGCGAGGCTTTTCATTATATTATGGAATGGTATCGTAAAGGCAAATTTTTTTGGTCAAAGGAAGAAGATTATGACAACAATAACAATAGTAACAACAGCAGCAGCAGCAGCAGTAGCAGCAGTAGTAACAGCAGCAGCGGTAACGGCAATAAAAAGACTTGTATATATAATATAACATTTGAAGAGTTAAAATATGAATTAGATTATTTTCAAATACCTTTAAGAAACATAAATATTGAATATGGTATTGAGGAAGCATCGGATACATTGGATAAATTTATTATAGCGATGGAAAACATTATAAAATTGCATATAAAGAATTATATATCAGATTTCACCATACGATTTAATGAGAATTATCAAATAAACTACATATCAAATTTTGACAATGATCAAACAATACAACCATTAACACAACAAACTCATCAGCCAAGACACATTCAACCAGAAAAGCAACTTAATCATTCGACAAACAATTTACATCAGAGAAAATTTAATTTGTCAATCGAGGAATTGTTGCCTTTTGAAGCATCAGGTTATCAGATCTTGATATTGATGGGAGCTAATTTGCAAGAACATTTTGAAGATCTGTTTAAAGCAATAAAATTGACTTGGTTTAATGGCGATTATAAAATCGAAGATTCTGGATCTGGTAAAATTATTTCAGGTATTGAATTACAAATTTCATTCAAACTTGAACCTGAACTGATCATCAAGAATAGTCAACTATTCAAATATAAACCATCAATAACAGATAGGTAGGTGGTGGGTGGTGTTGGAGATGATTGATGAAGATTAAGATGTTATATCATTTATATCATTAGAAAATTAAAACCTTAGAATATTATTTATACTGCACATATTTCATATATATACATATATACATATATATATATATTTTAAATGAAATAAATTAATTATTATTATTAGAATTAGAAGTAATATTAACATACATATTATATTATTATAAATATCATATTATATATTTAATATTTAAATAAAAAATCTGTCTTATAAGAATGAATATATGATTAATCTAAGCTAAATTTCTTGATATTTTCAAAAATTTTATCATAATCATAATTCAAGTAGACATTTAATTGAATGTATTTTTCTTCAACAGGTGTTAAATCATCACTACGAACCATAAGAATTTCATCAATTGATTTATTGTTACTATTTTTATTATCTTCGTTGTCATTATTCTCATCTCCTCCTAATAATAATCCAATTATTGATGATAAATAATTATTAATAATTCCATATCCTGAAATCTCAAATTCCTTTAATTTTTCATTTGATTTTTTTAAACTTGGATTCAATCTTATTAATTTATCACTATCATTATTAATATTAATGTTGCTAATATTGATATTGCTGCAATTATTACTAGCACATTTATTGTTATTGCTATTTTTATTATTATTCTTATTATTACTATCATTATTATTACCACAGCTACAATTGCCATTATTACTAACAACATTATTTGATCTTGTAAAATTCTCTCTTTTATAAAACGTTATGCTAAAATCTTCAACAAACTCACATCGATAATCATCAATTGTTTCAATTAAAGCTGTAATAAACCTATCTACCTTGCTTCCTAAATATTCATCATCAGCAATAATTATTGGCGATGATTTAAATATTAGATGATTACAACTATGTTTATGGTATTGGTGATGATTTTTATTGATAACATTATTATTATTGTTGTTATTGTTGTTGTTGCTAATTGGGATTTGAAAATAATCAAACTCTTTCAACACCTCCAATTTATTAACACAACTATAATAACAAGAGCAACAACAAGAGCAACAATCATCCTCTCCTCCTCCTTTACATTTAACATCATCATTTTTTCCTTCTTCTGTTGCTACCGTTGCTCCATCGTGATGATTATGCCAAATTATTTCGCCACCATTACGATACCATTCCATAATATAATGAAAAGCTTTGCCGTTCCTGTCAAAAAAATATTCGTCTTTATTACTTTCATTATTGTTATTTGTTGAATTCAATAATTCATTATTCCTTTCTTGAAACATTGTGCCAAGTAATGTTTCGGGAAACGCTATTAATGTCGAACGATAAGTTTCATACTATATATATTTATTAATTATTATTTATTATTATTATTAAAATATTTTGAATGTATATATTCAAATACATAGATTTATTATTATTTTACCTTTATTCCTCCGACATTAAGTATAATTCTTTCTTCATTTAATTTTTCCATGATTTTTTTTTTTTAAAAATCCTCCTTTTTTTTATTTGTTGTTTTATAATAAAAATAATAACAATAATTACTATTATTATAATAGATCCAAAACCGTGATGATCACATGTATAAATGGTAATGGTAATTATAATTTTTTTTCATTTCACACGTGCGTATTACGAAAAAAAAATATATAATGTCGTCTCCTTCAAAATCTTTAATATCTCCCTCTCCTTCCCCCTCTCTTCCCCCCTTCTCAGACATAATTACTTTGAATGTAAGTGGTGTTAAGGTAAAAATTCTTAAAAATAATAAAAATAATAAAAGTAATGTTATCGTTTAATGTATTAATCATCAATGGTAAGGATTAATTAATCGCTCTATAAAATACGACAGTATAAAACATATCGATCAACATTAACAGCGTATCCTGAGACGTTGCTCGGTACAATGTTTCAAGAAAGAAATAAAGAATTACTAAATCCAATTAATAGTGATAATGAAAACAATGAATATTTTATTGATCGTAATGGTAAAGCTTTTCATTATGTATTAGAGTATTATCGTAATGGTGGTAAGATAATTTTTTCTGATCATAACGAATGCGGAGGAAATTCAGATTCTAGCAATGATATCAGCAACAATAATAGTAACATTGGTGATAGTAGTGGTGGTAATAGTAATAGTAATAGTAGTAAGCAGATCAAGGATAATAATTGTTGTTATTGCCATGTTAGTAAATTAGAAATATTAAGAGAATTTGATTATTTCCAAATTCCAATTCCCAACACTATACAAAATGCATATGGAAATCAAATTGCTTTAATCACATTGAACCAATTCATCAAAGCAATGGAAAACATTATAAAATTACATATAATTAATTTCAGATCATATTTTGGATTAAAAGTTATTTCAAATGGTGAAATAATTTATATACAAAAAGAACAACAAAGTGAACCTTTACTGCCAATTGACGAATTGTTACCATTCAAAAATTCTATTTACAAAATTTTGTCGACAGCTGAATATCAAATTAAAAATTATTTTGAAAAATTATTTAAAGATATCAAATTATCTTGGATAAACCATCAAACTGTTAGTTTCGGTCACAAGCAAACCAATCGATCCCTTTCAACAGTTTTTCTACATTCTTTTGAAATTGAAGTAAAATTTGAATTGGATTATGATTTAATAATCAGGAACTCTAAATTAAATATGATTTAATCATAATATTGTGATATCCTTCGCCTAAAACTAGATAGTTCCTCCTCACTTTTGTGTCATCTCCTTTTTTATTTTAGTATTAAAACTGTCTTGGATTTGTAAAGAATTTATTGTAAATTAACATTTAATCGAATATTTATTGCAAAAATTCAATAAATATTTGATCAAGCTAAAATTTAGCCACTATCCTAAACGGGGTGGGTGATAGTATCGATAGAATTTTCTGGCTAATACGTATAATAATAATAAATTATTATATTTTTTAAAGAATCTTTTCAATATCTTTTATCATCACCATCATCATCATCATTATAATAATATCGTTCCATTAGATTTATGTAATGGCTTAAATTATACATAACGATAAGGACAATTACATACTAATACAAATGCTAATGCTAATACTGATATCATTTGAAGTATCAATAGATATTGTACGATTATGAGGTAGTAGTATTCTTTTTATTTAGACGACATTTTATGTAAAGAAGAAAAGTTTATCAAGTTTGCTAAATTTAAACACATTGATCATAAATTCGCAGGGAACCAACTGTTCAAGTTTTATAAATTCAAATCAATAAGCCAACTTCTAATGAAAATAAATGTTCCTTATTTAATGCATTATATTTTAAATTACTATGTACAATTATTGGGGTATAAATAAATACAATTAAATTAATCTTAATTTTATTATTATTATAATGCATCAAAATTTATAACAAGTGATGATTTTTTCTTTTCTAGTTCATCTTCTCTCTAATATTAATAATATTAATAACATTAATAATTAATTAATAAATTAATCTATAGATAGTAAGAAATCTTCTCAATTTATTTACCTTTTCCATCCAATGTAACGCTGCAACAATAGTTGCTAAAATAACAGTAGCTGTGGCCAGTGTAGTTAATACCCATGGAATCCAATCGCCAGGATGAATATATAGCTCTAATGCCCATCTATTTAATCAAGAACATAAATTAGAATATAAATATGTATTAAATATATTTTAGTAATAGACATACGTGTAAATGTCATTATAATCATCAGGTTGATATGGTATAATGATAAGCTGAGAATTTGGAATTACACCAAAATATGAAGTATAATGATAAGACTATTATTATAAAATAGAAGTCAGTAAAAATCACATAATCTACATTTATGCAATTAGTATTATCAATAACAACAAGCAGTACCTGGTTACGCACAACACCCACAAATAATTCTTCAACATAATTATTTGTACGTCCAAGCCCAAAGAGTGTGTAAGGCGTTTGTAAATAAAGATATCCAACTTGCGAATACTGTGCAACTATTTAAATCCATATATTAATTAATATCTGATTACTCAATCAATTCAAATTTACAATCATTTATTGAAAAGTACCTTGATTTGCTCTTTTATTTCCGTATGTATCAACAACAGTAAATTTAAACGCCGAGCCTGGATAATTTACTCCATAATGCTATTAAATTATCATATAATAACAATGATTACAATTATTAAATTAAAGGTTTGATTATTAAATAAGAAATACATCATATGTGAATTAAAATACCTGTCTTTGCGATACACCATTTAATACTACAAAATACAAGGCAGGCACATTATTATTATTGAAAGAAAATCATAATTATAATAATGATGATGATGATGATAATTGTTATTATTATTATTATTAAACATACCCAAAGTTTTTAAAAAGAAAGCATCATTAAAGTAATCATTATTTATCAAGTAAATATCTCTTGCTGCGTCATTAGTTTTTAGATCAGCAAGAACCATTATATCCAACGTTCCCTAAAATAAATAAATACATTTAAATTACAAATTTCTTCTCATAATATTATAATACATAGACTTATAAAAAATAAAATAAATAATAATTACATCTTCGTCAATATCAAAGAAAACAGCACCTTTTGCATTTGTAATTTCATTTAATGAATTTGCACCATCAATCACTTTAACAAATGCACGTCTTTGAGCTTTAACAGCTAATGGATCACAATATTCAAGTGTGCATGGAATTGACTCTAATAATGATACAAAATGTTCAGTGCCCTTTTCACTAATAACAAGAAGATCGGGAAAACCATCCATATTGTAATCACCTATATAATAAAATCAGTTAATATAATTATAATGTGAACAAAGTAAAATGAATGGTAATAAGGGCTGGCCGCGTGACTCAATTGAACACTTGGCTAAACTGACTAAACTATTTAGTCATGTGTTAAGTCAAGTTTAGTCTAGACTAAATTAGGATTTTAACTCCTTTACACTGCCAGCCCTGTGGTAATAGTAATAAAAGACCTACCAATTCTAATTGGAACAGGCAACATTCCTTTGAATGATTTATCTTTAATAACTATTACTCCACCATCTAGTAAATCTTTAACATCTATAATTGTATATGCCTAAGTTTTTTTAACCATATATATATATATTTTAAAATAAGATTTATATAAATAATTTTATAAAATTTAAATAACTATAATAATTTTTACATCGTTATCTGGATCATCGTTTAGATTAAATCTAAAGTCATCATCAGGTTCACACAAATTTGATAACTTTCTACAATTTGTTTCATCTTTACTTGAGCATAAAGGCTTTTGTTTATTGTAAGCTATATGAATGGCACACTCGGATTTTTTACACACCGGGAATACCATATCTATTGTACCATCTCCATCTATTTATATATAAATAAATAATGAATAGTAAAATTAATTTGAACCAATAGGAAATTTTTAACAAATACGCGCTTTATTACTATTATTACTATTATTACTAACCCATATCAGCAAATGTAATTGGACCTGCATATGTAGGTAATTCACCATATCTGGTAAGAACGTATCCATGATCCTTTGTATTAACCCATATTTGATATGATGTTTCCCTGAAATTTTCCTCGCATGTCAAGAATAGATCTAATTTTGCAATATATGTTAATAATATTTGATATGTATACATATTTGCAAATATAAAATTCCATCATCTACCTGATAAACAGTCACCATTAAGATCTATAAAAGCATTTGAATGTGGTTCTGATAATCTACAACCTTTTTGTGGCATGGTCATGTTGTCTGATAATGGAACCCTTGTATAAAATACATAAATTATTATTAGTTGGTTATTATAATTATTATATTTATGATTTCCAATGACAAAAATCTTCTCCCTTTACTCTCCAATAAAGTCAATCAATGATGGAATTTTCTTTCTTATATCATAATATGGATTTACATAATAATTAACAAATACCAACTAATAATAGGATTTAACTTAAGCTTACACTTCAAATAATGTTCCATTAGATTCATTATATACATTTTTCCATACAAATAATTTACTATCGTGTGTAGAAGAGAAATAATGCCCAAGCAAGTCTGTTTTCATATCACCATCAAAATCGAATGTTATTGGATGTTGTGAATATGATGATTCAAGATCAGCATAACTAAGATCTAGAGAAATCAATCATTTTGAAGAAGCATATATTTGTAAATCTCAAGTTTTTCGGAGGGTTAAAAATAAATATTACTAATAAAAGATCATGTAGTTACTAACTAAATGTAGCATTATCATATCCAAAATATACTCTCATATATAATGGTTCATTTTTCCTATATATAGTTGATGGATTAGTTTGACCCATCAATAATAAATCCAAATTTCCATCATAATTATAATCTCCTGGTATTACATTTGTGATCAAAAAATCATTTATTTCTATATCTGACGAGTTTGCCTTAGAAAACTTGTTTGATTCTAATAATGTTATTTTTGATGAAAAATCATAAGAGAGTGCGTGAAAAAAATAAATCAGAAATAACTGATTACTAAATAAATAATAAAATCCACCGCATACCATGATCCCATAAATATATGCTTATTGATTTTTGAGTAGAATCTAAAACAACTATATCGGTACTAAAAAAATTTTTTTAAAATCGAAAATTTATTTTTGATTTTTCCCTTCTCCCCCAAAAATCAACGTAATAATAATAATTTACAATTTATCCGAATTAAAATCGCCAAAAGCCGCCACCGTTCCTGAAATGTTTTGTAGACCGGTATCCTTTAGCGGTGTCAGTCCATTAGTTAATGAATGTTTATTGTTTCTGTTAAAAAAACTTGAATTTATTGAAGGTAAATATAATAATGTTATAAAAGAGAATATAAATATAATTTTTGCAAAAAATGAAGACATTTTTATATTTTTTAATTTAGAATTGTAAAAAAAAATTGGTAATTAAAATTTGCGTTATTTCGATTTTGGTAAATCTTCATACATATTAGGTTGAACCCAGATAAATAACATGCAGTTGAAAGCTCTTGGCATTTTAGCGCGTGTACACAATTTTTTATACTGCGACTATTACTTATTCCATTATTATCGAAGCCATAAACTAAGCCATAGGTAAACCAAATAATCGCATAAATGGAGAAACCTATTACTATTTGAATACGACCATAAGCACTATGAAGTACTTTAGAAAAGAATGAAATATACCCGACAACGAATATAGTTACTAATACTAATCGCGTTACAACGAAGTCACGTGGAAAATGACCAACAAAAAAATCGTACGATAAATATTTTTATGTAATATTAATATCAATATTATTAATATGATTATTTTTGTGGAAATTGTAATAAAACGAACGATCATTTCTGTAATTTAATACTTTTATGAAATTCTAAAAGATATAAATACAAGCCTTGTTATTTGAATGGTTGGTTATTTATTTAAAAAAAAATTATAAAATAAAGTTTAATACACAAGAACAACTATAATCATCTAAAAAATGAAACTTTATTACAGCACAACAAAAAAGAGAAATTTGCCTATTAAAAAAAAAACAACCTTGAACCAAAAAAGTTGAATTAGCAGCAAGATATGGTATTAGCCAAGGTCAAGTAAGCGATATATTAAAAGAATCTGAAAGATGACCTAAACTCCCATCAAGCAAGATTAAAAAGAACAAGTATTTTACCTGCTTCTAAGATCGATGGACCCTTGATATTATGGATTGAAAAGGCTCTCGAATGTAATTTAACAATCACTGGTTCTATTATACAGGAAAAAGCTTTAATTGGTGGTCGATAGAAATTTAATATGCAGATCCGGGATATTAAACCTATTACTATTAAAATTTAGGAGATCACGGAATCCAAAATTGTCCATTATTTTTTTTTTAAAAATTCATATTTAAATTAACAAATTCATATTTTTAAATATTTTAAATTAAAAAAAAAAACATTCCTTGCATTTTTTTTTTTTAAGATAATATAATAATAAATTATTTTTTAATAATGACCACTTCAGTCCAATTATTATCTACTGGTACTATAGACTTTGATTTACATTATGGAATTCATGCAAAAGATTGGTGGTGGCAAACCCCTAAGAAAGTGAATAAAAGTGACATTTGTTTTTATCATCCAATTTGCATTGGAATGAAGACACAATTTTTCCTAAATAGTAAAAAGTATATATTGCGTATTATAAAAGGTTACAAAGATAATGAATTTTGTCCAGGATATTGTTGCCAATGTGAAGAAATTTCAGGTGAAGTTGAAAAAAATCCAACTGATGCTGTATCCAAGTTGTATCAAAAGATTAATCCTAATTCAACAAGAAAAATATCTGGAGCTGAGGTTTTAGGATTTGAATTGGATGAAGTTATTCAAGAGTTGTTATTAAATATTGAATTTAGATCATATTCAATTCAAATAGAAAATAATATCAACCTATTTATTTGTGGCTTAAGGAGTTTAAATAACAATGCATTATGTGGAGCTGGGAATGGTTATGTATCTACTTTTAATTATACTTATAAAAAAAATTATTGTACATTTTTTCAAAAAATAATTGATGATAAGTTTGTAGTGGAGATATGGTTTGAAAATGATTTACTTAAAACAATCAAAAAAAAAGGTCCAAATGATGCTTGGAAAGAAGTGGGGATTCTGGTTAAGCTTGAAGGCAAAAAAATTGCTGGTTTAGATAATGATATATACAACAAAAATAATCCTATGTGAATTGAAAGCTTTGACTTGTACACCAGAAGAATGGGAAGATGAAGCATTGCTGCAAAAAATATTTGATTATTGTCTTAAAAAAAAAACAATTGCAAATATAAATTGGTATAACTTTTTTTATCAATGGCATAAACAAGATTCTAGCATAATAGAGCTTTGTTCCTTTTTAGAAAAAATGTATCCCATAGGTCATAAATGTAGTGATCATGAATTACAAGCATGGAATGCAATGCTAAAAGCTGTGGGTTGTACAAATGCTACTCCTTTCAATAATAAAATTTCACCAGTAAGTTAATAAAAAAAATTTTTTTTTATGAAAGATAATTTATTTAAGCTAAATGATTATTTCTATTTAATAAACATACAATTACCATTTTCATTTTAGTATAGGTTTTGGTCTAGAGCCATTGATCCTAAATCTGATAAAAATAATATTGATTTTTTATATAAATCTGGTTTTTTAAGTTCATATCCATCCTATAATAGCAATGAAACCTTTTGGGGTTGTTTCAAGCAAAGTCTTGATGAGAATAAAAGAGGGATAGATGAAAAGCAGAGGATATTATCCATTATTGCAAATTATTTTTCATATGACATATTACAAAAAAAATTACAAGTAAAGAATCTATAATTAATCATTAATTAATATATTTATTTATATATACAAGCTAATAAAACTTTATTAGGTTTCACCTAATTCTATATCAGGAGCTAAAAGGTTTTCTCAAATTTATGGGCATGGGTCCAAGCTTTTAGAAAAACCAGTTTATACTCGAAAAACCAGGATTACTGAAGAAATAAAATCACAATTTGATACATTTTTTTCAGACAAAGCCAATGTTTCTATGAGCTCTTATAAAGTTGATCCTAAAACTGAATTACCAATGTTATACTTGCAAGATCAGAAGATTTCTTTATGGAAAAAATACTCAGAAACATATCCAAATGGAATGTCAAGGTCATCATTCATGCTTCAATTACAAAATGGTAGGTATAAATATAGAGATGACTTAGGTGGACTCTGTTCAATTTGTGCTGATTATGGATATAGTGTTTTTGAAGATTTAAATAAAGTTGTAATAAAATATGTGAATGATAGTGGCATGCAGGTAACTGTTTTATAA
>CAJVPN010000705.1:0-22595 GCA_910592215.1 Entrophospora candida
GTGTCACAATAAAAGTTTTTGATAAATAAATTTAATAAAAAAATAACATGAATATGCAATTTTTATCAATTTCGTCAGACAAAAAAATATATTACACATGTATCTATATTGTATTTTTATGAACTTGTTTTTGTTGCAAAGTAAGGATAATAAGTGGTGTTATTAGTTAATTAACGGTTGATTTAATTTGTTGTAAAAAATCAAATTTTTAGCTAGTTATCCAGGTATTCACACAGTCCTTGGCAAATTGTTAACACAATACTTGTCGGTGAAGTGTCCTGTCGGTGAAGTGTCCTGTCAGCAAAGTGTCCTGTCGGTAAAGTGTCCGGGTTCGATTCGGAATTACATCGAAAATTTACTCGAATAAACGAATAAAACGAATAATTCGAGTAAAACGAATAAAACGAATAGAGCGAAAAATTCGAATAAAATGAATAACAATAATAAAACAAATAATAAGAATTCCAATTAGTGTTGGTCGCCAAAACTATTTTGAAGAGACGAAAGTCAAAGCTAAAATTAAAAGTTATATGTCAAAACTAAACCAAAAGTCAATAGTCAAAAATCAAAACTAGTTTCGACTTATGGCGAAACCTTTTAACTTTCGCACGGTTGCGAAACTCTCTAGTTTTTGAAACCAACACTAATTCCAATTAAAATAAGAATTTGCATTACAAATAGGAACTCTATGATTTTTATGTATTGCATTTTGTTTTTTGATGTTTTGTCATTCTAAGTAATGTAGGTGGACCCATCTCAACTAAATGTCTATGCCACCGAATTCTGCACTAAAATTCCGACGTAAAAATAAATTTTAAATTTCCCTTAGCCGGCTAACATCACTATTCTCATACAGGAAGATTCCCCGACAACTCATTTCACTAACTAAAATGACTACCTTGTACGAATTGAATTGAGACTAGTTTTATTAATTTCACTTTTGTTGGGGAAATGTACCTAACCAAGTATTATTAATAAAAATATATTTATCATTATATATACGAGGCTAGCTGTCATTACCACCAAAATCGAAGGGTAGTCATGTGCTGTCGGCATTTCTTTTATCATTATTTTGTTGACAATGCGTGGTGCTGTAAATATTTGCGATATATTATAATAATCGTTGTCGTATGTTATGAAATGACATACTTCTTTAAGGAAGTATGTGGTTGTAGAAGTGAAACTTGACTATCGTTCCTTCCTTGTCATCGTTTTTATCATTTATCTTTCTCATCATTTTCCTTTTTTTTTAAAGAAAATACATTAAATACAAAAATTGCTAATAGAATAATTATTACCTTTAACAATTCTACAATTCTGCTATTAATCGACTCTCTTTAAATTACTCTCAATTTCTCATCGAGTATTTTTGCCAGTTTAAAATTAAAATGTGCCAAAACACACGTGATCTAGTTTATCAAAGAAAATTGTAATAGTAATCTTTTAACCCCTCCATTTTACTATTACTATTATTATTTTTTAAATTAAATACATTGTATTTATTTAGGGATTTCAGATAAGAAATCTAGAACAATATTTTTTGGTAAATTTGTGTTGCGTGGTATTATTATAAAATAAGCAATATATATATATAATTAATTATCTATTTTGTAATTATTATTTAACATCATTGGCGTTCATAAAAGGCCATTTATAGATATAAAGAAGAAACTCTCGCAGTCCGCAGCAATCTACATCGAAAGTTTTGAGAATACGTTTTTAGAAAAGTTTTTAGAAGCCAAGCCATCATTATTACGTAGAATGTGAATCCAATATTACTTCAGTTTAAGGTATAAAATCCTCCATATGATAATTCTTTAGCTTGTAATTCTTCATTTTGGTGCACGATTAAAAAAAGTATGGCTCTTACACGCAGAAGCAGGTTTTAATATCTACAAATGGTAACAAAGGTTTATATTGATTCTGAAATAGAAAAAAGGAGTCGATATATAAATAAGGAAACAAAAAAATTTTTTTTTGCTATACTGAAAATCGAGACGTCCCAGGAGATTTTTTTTTGTTTTGAAAAAATCAGATGTATAAATATTCCAGGATCAATTGGCTCGAAAACGCGAAAAAAAAAAGAAAAAGTGAGGCTACAAAAAAAAAAGGAGGGAATATTGGGGTTTTATTTTGATTCGGTTCATCATCATCATGGAAAAAGATGAAAATTAGCAAATGAAGCAATCTAACTTTATTCACGGAATTTCAATTAGGTAAAGAAAGGCCTTTTCGTTTTGTTGATATGTCACGTTATTATGGACAGCTCGCGTGATAAAATTATCAGTGTCCTCGTCGAAACTTCCAGAATTCATAGACGTTGTGACGCAAACAAATTCTGTTAAAATTAAACACACATTATTTGGATTACTTGTTAACCCTGGAATTTTTTGTTGAAATATATACACCATTTTAAAGAATCTAAATTAAAAAATATAATCAAAAGAATCAAAAGATTAAAAGATTAATTAATTAAATTAATTAATTAATTAAATATTATTATTATTATTATTATTATTCATCAATTATTATCACTAGTATCACTAGCCAACATCTTTAATGATCTTTAATAATAATAATCGATCGATTGATTGAAAATTTCTTAAATCTTGCTTGATTCGATGATTGATGTTCTGTATGCTGGCTGCTACCATACATACTTGTATATTATATATAGTAAATATACATAATATACAAGTATGTGAAATCTAATTAATAAATAAATTTTTTTTTTTAAAAAAAAAAAATTAAAAACAAAAAAAATTTTATTAAAAAATTCTAGATTATTATTTAAAAAAAAAAAAATATAATATATATAACGAAGCCATTCATATATTATAATACATACTAACTTATAAAAAAATATATATAATATGAAATATGAAACGAAAAAATAAAATAAATATAAAAATATAAATAATGAATAAAATAGTATATATATTTATATACAATTATGTTTATTATATATACTATAATAATAATAATAATATATAAATATATAGTATTATATGTAAAAGCTTATGTATTTCACAAGTCTTATGTCCAAAGTAATGGAATCAAAACATTTGGATGCATATATATGCCTCTGTTTCTTTTTTTTTTTACCTCTATCTCTGCATCATTATTTAAAAAAGTCACAAGAAATATACTCAAGTAATATTGTTATAATAATGAATTGCTCATCATCACAAAAATACTTTGTATATATTTCTTGTGACTTGTTAAATAAATAAAGATCGTATCCTTATTGCATTTTTTTTAATTTGCCATAATTCTAGAATCATTTCTATTATTAACGTTTGAATTACGTTGATAACATCCTTCTGATTTCAAAATTTCTTGAAATTCAGTAGCCGCAGAATATTGATTATTCTCATATCGTTGGTTATGATTATGACTATTGCTATTGCTAATATTATTATTAACATTTGCGATATTAATGTTAAAACTAAAATTACTATTATTATTATCAATATCCATCATGTTGTTGTTATTATTATCAATATTCCTATTTCTTTCTTTGCAGCGATCACACAATCTGTTTCTCCCTCTACAAGCATCACAACACCCAATTACATATTGTGTTTTGCGTGTTTGTGAATTATTACTATTATTGCTGCTAATATTACTATTACATTTCATACCATCATAATTATTATTATTAGTACTTGGCTTAACGAGGTTATTATTATCATAGTCACCATTATTACTTTCACTATCATTATGGTTGTTACCATGATTGTTATTACTGCCACCATTATGTAAAGTATCTTGGATGTGTTTCAATAGAAAACTACTCCAACGTCTAAAAATATCTTCAGAAATAAATAAATTATAATCGATCAATTGAAGGAAACAAATCTCATTTGCATTTATTTCGCCAACTGGCAATCCCGAGATCTTTGACCATGCACTATTAGAATAATTGCAATCTTGAAGATATTTCGAGGCAACTATCAATGCAGCTAAAAACATACGTCTACAACATGTGGCAGGATTATTATTGTTGTTGTTACTCGTAGCAAGAAGTTTCTGTTGTTTCTGATTATCTTGATTAACACCATTAGCATTAGCAGTAATCAAATCAATCTGGGGCTTAATTCGAAACAAATAAAATAAAGTTGCTTGTAATGTAGAGTATGATGTCCTAGAACGTCTTAAAGTTTCCCGAACAAAAATTTTTAGTGGAATAACTTTGGTATTTGGATTAACACTTAATTCAGCCCAAATAACATTAATTATAAGGCATGTCATGTCTAATAATATATATACACAAACATTAATTGTTTTCTCTCTTACGAAAATATCAAATTAAATTGGTATGTAAAATTTTCTTTTAAATTTTACTTTCTCTACTCACCGACAAGCTTCTCAACAAATTTTGCTTTTTTCTCTTTCTCGCTCATCAAATTAGGAATAATGTTATGAATAGTAGTATAGTCATTATTATTATCGATATCGTTATTATTAATTTTATTTTCAGTAGTATTGCTAATTCTAGCAGTGGTTTGAACAAGTTTATTCGTATTAACAGAATTAATCAATTGCTGCTGCTGTGGCGGTGGTCGCATTTGTTGTTCTAGATCTATCATTGTCATAGAATCACTCGTAGAATCAATCTTGGAATTATTCTTGGAAGGATATTGACAAGTAGCAGCGACTTTAAAATTATACTTCATAGCACGATTAATCGAGTCCTCGGCCTCACGACAAATTTCAAAAGTTGGTTGTAATTTTTGATCAAATTGCTCATGATGTTGAGAAATAAAAGGAGGAGTAATAATAAAAGGTTGATAATTATATGAAACTGATGGAGGAGATAAAAAAGAAGATGACGAAGACAATGATGAAGAAGACAATGATAAAGAAGATGAAGATGATAAAGATGAAGTTGAAGAAGATAAAGATGAAGAAGATAAAGATGACAAGGTAGAAGATGGCGGTTGCGGTGGTATTTCAATTGAATTATGATTATATCTAAGTTGTTGATGATAATTCATAATCGAATTAGAAAATACTATATATGTCTATATAAATATTATATTATTATTATTATTATAAAATGTGATTAATTATGAAAGCCAGTATAAGAGTAAATTATATGTATTTTTGATAACGTAAATAAATTTTTCTCCAAGAAAGAGAGAAAGAAGTTTTTTTTTTTTTTTTTTTCTTTTTCTTAACCAGCTTGGAAAAATAAATATGTTGTAAAGTTTTTTTTTTTGCTTTTCGTTTACTATTACTGTAAACCAAACAGCGAAACCAAACCGAATAAAAGTTTTCTAACACCAACAAGTAAAAAATAAGAGAGAAATAAAAAAAATTAAATAAAAAAATTTATTAAATTAATAATAAATGATATATAAAAACATATGTGTTGACTATGTTATTTTTGGTTCGTTATATTTCCCTTATTGTAGGCTATGGATCCAGTTTCTGTTGTCAATGTTATCGACTTATTCGTTGCTGTTGGGTTTGCTGCTGAAAAAATTTGTATTGGACTCGAATATTTAAATATTAACATTTGAAGTTTATAAAAATTAAGTGAAATAAAGAAAAATGGAATGTTTTAAATAATTGGTATTGTTTGTTACACTATTTCCCTTTATTGTATACGATCGTCTCATATAAACTTGCACACAATTATTTATATTGGGATGAAGATTTTTTAGATTGATTATCCACTACTTGTGACAACTGTGACAAAAATAAAATAAAATTTTCATTTATATTTTTTTTATATAAAAAAAAATTCCAAAAAAAAGTTTTTTTCAGTTAATCATGTGACCGATTATTTTATTTATATTAATGTTTATATTAATATTTACACATTTCGCATTCTTTCTAATAGGAATAATAAAGGGGTACCTGGAAAAAGGAATCAAACTTGTAAATAAAAAAAATAAATGTGAATGTGTGAAAATGAATGACAATTCACGCAGCATCAATCAATAATAATAATAATTAATACGCAGTTGTTTATTGTTTATTATAATAGCACAATATAAATTTTGTGTAAAATTATATTTTTCCTTCATCTCTATTATTTTATTATAGAGGCACAGGCACAGTATAAATATATTGCGCCATAAATATTAATTTGCCTTATTTTTATTTCATCATCTAAATTTCGCTTCACTCCACTTCCAACATTCATCAACCCGTCCACACACGTTTGCATTAGCCACCATTTAGATATTCGAATTTCACTATTATTACTATTATTGTTGTTACCTATTACTGACCGGTCAATAAACTGTATTCAGCAATACATTGTCATTAATATTACCAGATCTTTGGCAATAAAATAAAAAGCCATTAATTAATTCATCTAAAATTAGAGAAGAAAAACCAAAATTAATATAAAAAATGATTTTCCTTCTACGCACAACCCTTTATGGTTCTGAAACTATTTATTCGACAATATAATAGATTCGCTATTAATCTTTATTGAAAGCTCTTATTAGGACTTTATCTTTATTGTTATGTATTAACAAAATCATATGATCAAATAATGGATTGATAATGATCTTGATTAACACTTCTACGTACAACCGCCCGCAGAAATCAATTGAAAAAAGAAAATCAAAATAGATGTTTTATAACTGTTTGTGTTGTTATACTATATACACACGTACAAGAAATCAATTTAAACATTTTTTCATTCATGTCACTCGTTCGTTCCCTTCTTTCTTTATTTCCTTCTTGTTTCAAACCTGTGTAAAATTATTTTTTCATTTACAAAAAAATTGCGTGATACTTCCTTCCTTTACAACTCAATGAACGCACTTCATACATCCATACCATACATTCTCTAAATTCCATCCACCACCAAATTTACCATTTTAATATGTTTAATTGATTGGATCCCATATTCGATATATTAATACTCAATGGCTTCAATGGCATGTTTTATCAATCCATCCGTAATTATTTGTTATCTTCAAACAAATCAGCAACTAATAAACAACCCACATACATACAACATACATACATTAGCCTTTTATTTTGATTTGCTATATTATCTTTACTGTATTAATATTAATTTATTATTATTATCTTTTTTTTTTTCGGAATTTTTATTCCGTAAAAATTTTTTCTTCTAGAAAAATCGAAAAATAGAAGTATGTGCACATGAACGGTATAATTTTTTTACGTTATTTCTTGGCCACTCGTCATTTTTAGTTGGTAAATTTGACGTAATGTTTATACGGCCCTGAAAACATTTCGTCGAACGTACATCATTCTCAGGGAATGTCGTTCCATAAAAGAGTTCAAGGAAGATTCCTAATTATTCAAACAATGTTTAATATAACATTGCTTGCAATTAAAAATTAAATAATGTTTCATTAATATGTATATAGTATGTTTCAAATTGATATTAGCCAATTCATGTAATATATATGTGTAAAACATCTTAAAAATCTTCTTTGACTCACTAATTTATTGTCTATGGGAAGATGTTGTCGCCCAAATTTTGATCAATTGAATTATCTAAAAAATATTTAATTGTCCATTTATCGCAAACGCGATTTGCAGAAACATGCCAAGATTTTTAACAACAACAAACCCATCTTTTCGTTATTGGTTAAAGGTCAATGTGTTGGAGCAATAATTGCTCCCTTCGTCAAAAATATAATTGGTTCTACGAAACGCATGATGATGATACACACCCACATAAATAAAATATAATATAAACATTACATCCATAACCAAATTTGGATAATAAAAAAATGATTTGTTCCTACTCCATATAAAATGATTTCCTCAAAAAAGAAATGAATTTTTGAATAGTAGTAATAATAATAATAATAGTATTTGATCCAAAAATAACAAAACTGATTTGCTCATTCTGATAACCTAACAGATGGGTTAGCTAATAAAGAATTTTAGAATGTGTGTGACTTTGAAAAATATTTGCATGGTATCAACATGAAAACAGAATTCTCATTACATGCATGTCTGTAGAAATTCATAATTATTCCATATTCCTAGACTCTTTCTTAATTTTACCCATATCATGAACTTCTCATTTTGTCTCATTACATCACTTATTTGTGACTGTTCTTTCTTTAAAAGAAGGAATTTTAATTTGGCAATTTCCATTATTATTCCAACATTCTAGATGTGTAAATAAATAATATAAATAAATAAATGTATAACTATTTAATTCTAATTATAAAATAGAAATGTAAGTGACTGAAATATTTTCAATTTGGAATTTGTCGAACTGCTTCAGCATGCTTTAATAAAAAAACTTTGTTTGTGATATTTGTAATAGAATCATTAATCAAATATGGTGTTTATTATTATTATTATTATTATTACATTTTATTATTGTTGTTGTTGATATTGTTGTTGTCGTAGTCGTCGTTGTTGTTGCTATTATGAGGACTGCTAAACATTGGTTTTCAAGAAGTCAGTAAAACATTGATTTTATTAATCAATATTTACCACTTATTTCACAAACTCAATAAATAAATCATCTTTAATTCCTTTATCAAAATATCACGTGGATATCTAATAAACAGCTTGAGCACGCGTGATCCGAGTTTATTTTTTTATTAAATTACCATGATATATCTAGCATAAATATGGTGGCGGTAAATAGGAAATTCTGGTTTTAATAATGCGCATCTATCCATCCATCTATCACCACTCATAATGTTTTTATCCTCAGATGAGGAGGATATCAACAAGTTCATTTCTAAACATCCGACCCAATGATAAATCTCAATTTTTTCATCTTTGGAAATTTTCAACATATCATTTAGAAATCGTATTAATTACAGCAAAGATGCTTTGCCATTACAACATATTAACAATATTTTGAATGATTTAACGGAACTGTTAAAAGATGAATTCTTTAATTTTTACAATGGAAAATAAAGTTGGAGTAGATAAGATTGATGTTAAAACTTTGAAGCTCATTTTACCATTTTAAGAGCAAGGTTGAAACAGAGGGTCTGAAGATGACACTATCTTAACTCTGGACAAAGTTTTGGCCGTCATAAAACAATTAATTAAACAAAAACATACGCAATAAAGATATAAATAGTTTATACCAAATCGTAGTTAAAGTTCTCAAAAACATGCATGCAAAATGTCAAATTTAAAATAATAAAGGCGGATGCACAATTTCACGTATTTCAAAGTACTTGGAATTGTTAGAACTACTATAATTAGAATGTTAAAAGCTTTTAGAAAGATATGGGTTGAGGAGTTATTAAAAAGTGGACGTCCCAAACTTTGATTGTTGATCAAGGAGAAGAGAAACTGTTATTACAAACAATGGTCAGCCAACAAAACACTATCTTTATAAATAGTTCCTTTACTATTTGAATTATAAATCGTCAAATTTCAAGAGTGGTAGTATTGTATATTTTTGAGCAATTGAATTTTTTTATTTTTTTTATTTTTAATCACAGGAACTTGAGATTTTGCATGCTTGTTTTTGAGAATCCAAGCTACGAAATGATATAATAATTATATTTTTATTATGTATATTTTTGCGTAATTATTTGATTTGTAGTGACCGAAACTTTCGGTATATACAGCGGAATCATTCATTAATACAAAAATTGTTCAACTTCTTGAAGTGCGTGGTGAATTATACTTTATTCTTTAAAGAAAAAATGAATGGATTCTACAAAATTTAGTTTATAAAAAATTCCATCAAGGTGTCAATTCAAGATTCTCGGAGTAAAGCGTTACTATTACAGTACAAAACCGAACATGGATTTGTCCGTTAAAGTATTTTTCTTTATAAAACTATAATTTTCATTGTATATAAATATTTACTAATATTATAACCCTTTATTTTAATAATAACTTTAAAGTATAATCGCAATCTCGCACCACAAATCTATACATTATTATACTAAATGAATCAAATAAATTACTTGACATATTAAAAAAATAGAAAATTGTACCAGAAGATAAGAAACCTATAAATTAGGCGATGAATTGGCCAATTAGGTTTTAAAATAAACAAATGAAATGGTGACAGGTGTCAAAAGAGAATATGTTCAATCCATTGAATGAATCACTCACCCAACTAAATGAATCAAACAAATTTATTTTATGACTCATTAAATGAAAAAAGATTTAGGCAGGAAGAACATGAAGATAAGAAAGCACAAATAATCCATAAATTAGGTGATGAATTAATAAATAGAATTAGAATCTTATTTAATAATTACATGAAACAGTTACATTCAATGAATTTAAAAACATTGAATATTTAGCCAAAGGTGGATTTGGAGTACACAAAACAACACGGATTGTTGCAAATAGAATATAATTCCTGTGATCAAATTTATATATTTTAAGAGGCAAATATTTATAAATATGGTTCTATTATATTCATTATACAATGAATATAATAATGATTTATTTTTAACCAAAAACAAATAATAAATTTGGACGTTTTGTTAACAATGTTATGAAATCACTAAAGATTCAAATGAGAATACTTATTATTATTGAGGGAATTTACACAAAAATTAAAATAAATTTCAATATATTTCAGAAGGTCGGATTCGTTATTTAATTTACATAAATATGTATATATATATACAAAATTTTTTTATGGACTAGATTAAAAGAACATTCATATAGTAATTACACTTGTATAGTAAAAAAGATAAATCTTTGCACCTCAAAAAAATCATATACAAATTTAGATTATAATATGGAACATATATCAGAGAAACCCCTTTCATAAGCATTATTTCGTATTAGATGTTTAAAAGGAGTAAGGTCTCAAATCACAGATGGTACTCCTGAATTCTGTGCCGAATTGATGAAAAGATGTCGGGATCATAATTCAGAAAATAGTCCAGCAGCTAAAGAAATTTACAATTGTTTTGGAGAATATTATTACTCATCTAAAAGGAAAAAAAAAGATTGTTAAATTAGCAGAAGCTAAGTAACAAAAATCATTAATTAAGTAAAATACTTGTTAGATAAATCATTCTATACAAGTCGTCAGAAAGCCGATTTGTTAAATTTTTCATCAACTAGATCAGCGGTATAGTAAAGTCATTGATTGGGTGGATGGTAAAGAGAGATTGTAAAATTAAATTGATTTATCATTATTATGCTTATATACTTGCTCGTCAAACTATTTATAAATTTTTATTATCTTCACATTTTTTTTTATATATAATATTTGGGGCGTTGACATAAATAGATTACTATCGAATATGATATTATGAAATTTTTTAATAATCCTGAATTTTTGATTTCATAGATCTATGCTATAATATCTTTATTAGTAAGGGAAATTGAAATTTGGAGTTGTGTTATTCAGAGTTTTAAAAAATTTACAAGGTATTATTAATTCCATTAATATGAAGAATTTACACCATTTAAGAAAATTTTATATAAAAATTCCTTTAATATTATCATCTTTAGTCATGATACATGTTATTACTTCAAAAGGTCCAAGAGCAAGAATATTAAATTTACATATTAAATACTTAATTTCTAGTTGGATTTGAATTAATTCTTTGAGGGGACTCAACAAAATATAGCTGTAATAAAAATTAAAGAAACAGATGAAACTGTTGGTTGTCAAGGTCGGACTAGTTTGAATATATTTAAGATTGATGAAAGCAAAATGAATAATTACATTTTGAAATAAGGTCAAAAGTATTGGATGTGCATAAACAAATTGTTCATATCAATGCTACTTGTGATAACATAGAATTTAATTTACAACTATGAAATAGTATTGGTAATAAAACTTATTGTTAATGATTTGAATCTTGGAAAGAACTTAAATTAGGTAATATATACGGCTCTTTTATTACTACTGTATAAATTACACCAAGATAGAGATTCCATAATTTTTACGTATTACTTGCCATTATTATTTGTTTACATTTATCATGCTTGTTTCTATCGCATAGTTACTTAATAGTTTCATAATGAATACCAACGATAAAATCCGTCAAAAACAAAATTTGTCGGTAAACAACGACAGTTTTTTTTGAGCTCGCCGATAATATCGTTTTTACTCAATAATATAGGCTTTCCTGTATAAAATAACAAGCATTGGCTTGAGCACAAGTTTCAATCTGATAAATCATACCAAAATAAACCATAATCAAACCATTCGCTGGTAAAGGTTTATTCGCTCAATTTGTTTATTGCCATCCAATTGTTTCATAAAAAATTGTAAATCATTCATTATTACTATTTTAGTAAATTAATGGAAATAACAGATAAAGGAAAAGAGTCATTTTACAATAAAAAACTATTTTCAGTTTAATAAAATCCGTTTTATTATTATAGACATTTAGATTGATGTGCCATCTCGAGCTATATTTACTTGTTAGCGTTAAGGTTTCTTTAACAAGATAATAAGACCACATGAAACTTGGTTTTCATATAATTTGAACACAATCCTATATTGTCAATGAAATACATAGTAATACAAAAAGATAGTGTTATAAACTTGTAAACTATAATTATTAATTATAATTACTATAATTAATTATATAAAATGCAAACTGGCAAACATTACGAATACAGTACATCGAAAACAAATCTTTAACGTAGTATAGACGTTCAACAATAAATGAAAAGGAAAATAGTAAAACTACTAATGAAGAGTATAAAGAATAAATTGTCTTGAATATTATTGATAGGCAACAGAATATCTAATTATTTGTCATCACTATCATCTAAAAGTGTAAGTGGTGGCAATTTGACAGTTTCAAATCAAACGTATTCAATTATGAATGGTAGCGAGAATTTGCTTTAAAAAGGCAATAGTTTATATGAGTGAACATAAAATAAGAATTCAAATAATTTCGGATTTCATATTCAGCAATCATTTATTAATATTAATATTAATATTAGAAGGAATACAAAATATACACAGATTTTATATTTTAAAAATTATTTATATAATTTGTTGGCTTCCTAAAATATCTACACGCATTGAATAATCACCAATACACATGTGTGCCACCTTTGGCTTTCCATATTAAAGTAGGAATGGAATAAAATAAAATGACTACACCAATATGTAAAAAATTTACAATAATAATAATGAAGATATGTGAGCGTGTGAGTGGTTGTGGAAATGAGAGAAAATTTCTTTTTTAGCAAAAATAAAATTAAAAAACTTCTTTAATTCTAAAGTATTACGTTCCACTGTACCCAATTAAAGTAGAGCGATTTATAGTTTGCTTAAATGGATTTACTTTCATCATTCAGCATCGCCATTTCTCTAGTATATTGCACAAAAATCAAATTTTATATAGGTTAAACATGCTGCAAATCTTTGTAAAATACTCCGTTTTAGTTGAATAAAGATTAAATTTTTGATAAAATGGCACACTTAAATTTATTTTTTTACAGCAATCGTTGGCATGATAACCATCACAGATGGACATTTTTGGTTCAACATCCAATCGCTTCTCCAAGGTGAATTTGCAAGTTCCTCTACCACAAGTTCCACATTTTGTCCTGGGACTATTGCCAACAGATGGTAGTGAAACTTCAGTTACTATTACAAAAATCCACTACAAATTCCAGGTCTTGCTAAACAATTCAATGTAAAAACAGTGCTGATACAGATGCACCAGAATTTGGGGCACATAGTAATCGATATCATGAACGTTTCAGCAGGGAAGAAATTAGCTTTTATTGATAATTATTATGGCGTATTCATAATATTCCACTCATTTTAATATTCATCATCATTATTATTTTAATAAATCTAATTACATCATCAATCACTAGGTATTAAATTATTCTTGTTGAACCAGTTTTAGCAGTTACTGATCCAAATCATGCAAAAAAAAAAAAAAGGTCGGAATAGCATTTTTAGTGTGCAAGACAACTGTCATTTGGAAATTCTACATATAATTTTGGTTGGTGATATTTTAGATTTAGCAAGAATGAATAATTCTCAGCTTTTCATTAGTGATGTTTTAAGATGTTATATTCAACAGCTCATAGATCGTTTTCTTCTTGATTTGGTACAAATATCATTATTTTTAAACAACAGTATATTAAATAATAAGTCAAGATTGTTTGTCTATGTTTATGTAATAGGTATGTAAAAATATTACAATTTTTTAATAATATAAATGAACTAATTGATGCATTTTTGAACAATGATGTTTCCCACCTCAAAAGTTGTCATATGGTAATGCTTGGGTATTTTTTTTGAAATATTTAGCATAAACATATTGAAATAACAGCAAGTCAATATAGTTTCTTCATGTCATTAGAAAAAAATATCCTTGCTTCCAAACTTACAAGTTGTTAACTTCTTTAGCAAAATCAATGGTAAAATTATTATTGGTATATTCACTATTGACATGCTTGATTTATAAATATGCATTCCAGATCATTTCACGTCATGAATACTATCCCGCAATCCCATTTTTACCTTGGATGCATGGTAGCGAAGCATGCAAACATTTTTTTAGAATGACTAGAAAATTAATGAAAGACTTTGTTATTCTGATCTTTTATATCTTGTGCCAAAGATTAACATGTATGCAACCCAAACATAACTTAATGATTCTTTATCAAATAATAAAGAAAAGTCAGTTTGCACAGGCAATTTCACATTATTTCTTAGCCATTTGATTTAAGTATATTATACCAAAGAAATATTATTTGATAGCTTATGTGTGTGACTGACTATATTAAAGGATCCATAAAATTCAATAGCCAATTATTACATATTTGGCCAGATTATGTTATCATTAGAGTTGCTTTTGATAATGCTTACAATGAAGTAGCACTCTTCTAAATATGTTGGTTTAGTTGAATTGGCAATGGATATGATAATTATGAAATATCATCTGAAGTTAATCAATAATTAATCACCTCCATCTCTGAAGCAAACATTTCTCTTGAGGAGGTTGTCAATGAAATGACAGTTAATTTTGACTTGATGGATGATAGTGAACCTGATTATAGAAATACCTAATACTAATGGATATTAATTTTTTGCTGATGAATCATCTGATTCAAGAATTTATGAACATGACAATTATATTATACAACCCATCGTTAATAATAATCTTCAAATTTGAATAGAAAATCTATATGTTAAATGAATAAAATGAGCAATTCGAATAACTAATAAAACAAATAAAGTGAATAATTTGTAATTTGAATAAATGAACAAAATGACGAAAACAAAATGAATTAAAATTGAGTTATGTTACAAATAATCTAATAAGAAACTTGTATTATGAATAGACTGATAATAAATATTAAATATAGTGTTGGTTGCCAAAACTATTTCGAAGATATGAAAGTCAAAACTAAAATTAAAAGTTATATGTCAAAACTAAATCAAAAGTCAATGGTCAAAAATCAAAACTAGTTTTGAATTAGGGCGAAACCTTTTGACTTTCGCATGGTTGCAAAACTCTCTAGTTTTGGAAACCAACACTAATTAAATAATAAAAGAAAATTCAAATAAAAACAAGAAAATTGTCAATACTCAATGACTGATATTTCTGGCTTTATAGCTAAACGATAGAATGAGGAACCAGCTGAAGTTAAAGCAGTTTTATTAAAATGGTAGAAGAAGCAAAAGAATTTCACAAAACAAAATATGGAAGAGAAAGAAAAAGAAAAGTCTTAAAATCAATAAAGCAACAACAATTTATTAGGATTGAATGAAAATCCACCACTACTTATTCATCTTTATGGATTTCCTCAAATATCATCAATAGCCAATCATTTACTGATAGATTGTTTAAAATCCAAACATGCACAGTGATACTGTTACCACCACATCATTTGATTCAGGTAGTTTCGTTTACCTAATAGATCACTCACTGCGCCTTATTTAGAAGTGAATACCCTGGACCTCTAATTTGTGAATTGTTTATTATTATTATTATTATTATTATTATTATTATTATTAATTATTATTGCTAGCTAAATATTAGTAAAGTGCCTTTAAAACTTTCGGGATGGTTTAATGTTCTATATATGTTTTTCTTTGGTATGTTGGTATGTGTTTTTTTTTTCATATAGATAGTTAATTAAAATTTGTGGACAATAACTTGTGGAATAATAAGTGGCTTTGGTGTTTGCATTAATGAAAAACAATCTCTTTTCCACAACCGATAACAATAAATACCTCAGACAACTGTTATTAAAGATTGTTGTGCATTTATTTATGTTATTAATAAATCAAGCTAAAAGTGTAAATCAACATTGTTATCAACATAAATTACACAATAATCTGATGTTGACTAATGCATTTATCAGTATAGATCAATACTTTCAAAATTTTCTGATAACTAATTGACTAGTTTCTTTAAACTTCATAATTGTCACAGTTTGTGGAATATCATAACATTTTTTCTCAAATGCTGATCTTCCACATCCATCTTGAGAACTACCAAGAAACAATTCAAATTTAAATTGTTTCATCAATCCAACTAGAAATTAATGAATTTACTTTTAAGTCAATAATTTTCTAATTCTTGGACCTTTTTGAACCAATAATCTTGGTTACCATTTGTCATTGTGATGATAATATTGAATCAATTTTTGTAGTGATCACAATCATCATGTTCATGAATATTCATTAAGAGGGTTGCACTTATCAAAATCAAGTGATTGACACATAATTTTAAGGGATTTTTGTATGATTTGATAAGTGTAACCCCCTTAATGAATATTCATGAATATGATGATTGTGATCACTAGTTCTTGTAAACTTCCTTATAATAATCTCTTTATAAGGTTTGATTTTTCATTGAAATTATGTAAAGGGATCATATTAAACTTAATTGGTGGAATAATCTCCTTCAAATTTGTTTTCAATTCAATTACATTATCTTCATTCCCATTCTGAACCAGTTTTACTAATTTTGGTTTTTTATTTACTGGAGAATATTGACTCAACTCAATTGATTTTCTTTTTCTTCCTCCTCTTTTGCTTCTTCCAAATTTTCGAATTGTCCAATTCTCCATTGAATAATAACATAATGCCAGATGTCAATTTCTTTTTCAACTTTGAAATAATCACTTTCCGCCACAAACAATATTGTTGATTTTTCAATTGCCTTATAACCACCATCATTAGAAATTGAAAAGATTCAATTCAGAATTTTCACAAATTAAATTCATTACAATTATTTTGAAGCACACTAAATGATAATTGATATTGTGATGAAAAGTGTTCATCCAATTCAAAAAGCACCTTCTACTAATAATGACAATGGCAAAGGATTTACCCAGTTCAAAGGTCAGCTTCTTCTACTAATAATGACAAACAACAACAATGGTAAATTATTTATCCCAGTTCAAAGGATAGCTTCTTCTACTATATTGACAAACAACAACAAAATATTTATCCAGTCCAAAGGACAACTTCTTCTATTGATAATGACAAACAACAACAAAATACTTATCTGGTTCAAAGGGCAACTCATCTTCATCAAAACTTATATCAAATACATCTGAACCAGTCACTTGAAATAGATTTAAAAACAATTCCTCTTCAATTCTTTCATGAGTTGACATTTTAATAATAATTTATATTAATTATGCACAAATTTAAAATATATCTTTAAAAAAAATGTGTAAATTTTTATTATGTAGAGAAAAAATTTCCAATCTAAAAATTGTTTGGTCATGTGATATTCCTAGTCATTCCATAAATAGTAAAATCGGCAATATTGTGTTGCCTAATATGGATGTGATTATCAACTAAAAAATTCAACTTGGCTTGGTCTAAAGACCTCCTGTTGCCATGCCATATGCCCAAATTTCAAAAATGCAATAAAAATTTTTTAAAAAAGAGCTTCATGTGATTTTGATTAAAAAATTATTTTCTTACTGCCAAATTTAGATATGATGGTCAAGTATTAGTCTAAATTTAGTGATTATTAAGGTTTCTGGTTGAAACTCTGTTTATTAGTAGCCAAAATTGCTGAAACATTTTGGGCAAAAATTACTTTTTTATAAGCCAAAACTATTTTTTGTTATTAGCCAAAATTGGGTAAAATTACTTTAAAGTTGTTTAAGTTAAAATAAGTTGATTGGTATAGTTTTTTAATGTTCATATTTATAAAAAATGTTGAGAAGCCCAAATTGTCCAAACTAGCTTGGGATTTGAGAAAACAGTTTGGACTGGAAACCTTAGTAATAGTAGGTTGCAGTATATATATATTGCAACCTACTTGCATTAGACTGTTACATACTTATGACTAGACTGATACCTACTCATTTTTGGGTGCCTGTTTTGGTGCCTAATTGGCTTGATATTTGCTTCCTTTCGATGAGGTTTTCGGCTTTCTTTGGCCCTTTGATTGCTTTCATCACCTGAGGCTGAGGCACGAAGTGCCAATTGTGAGGGCTATGCCTGAACTAGATGCAAAGCATCCTGGTTTGCAAATCTGCAATGATGTAATTATTAATAAATTAGACTATTTTGTGGTTGTCTGCGTCTTCAAGTTTGTGCCAGCATTTGGATGAAAAAAAAATATGTGCCCGGTATTGATTGTGGGTTGATGAGCGGAGTATATATTTTAAGAAGGTGTCTGATTTCTGCATTTTCAGACTTCGCCATGTAACATTTGTGTCCATTGTCCACATGTGTGGACAATCATCTATAAGTACCACTCCAGGAAAATGCTTTAGAGATGGTTTCTGATATGTGAAAAAGATATCATCTGGAATTTTTTGGTTAGATTTAGGTGTATATCAGGAACTTGATCTGGGCCATTTTTATCAAAGGACAATTTTTTTCTGGAAATGCTTTAGAGCCTGTTTCTGATATGTAAAAAAGATATCAGTTGGAATTTTTTGGTTAGATTTTGGTTAGATTTTTATAATTGTTATGCTATTTGGCTTTATAGGCCAGCTGTAAAAAAATGTATTTCCTAGGCAAACTGCCAACTTTTTCAATTGTGGGAGATGAGGCATGAAATGCTGAATTGGCAATCCGTATTTTGGCTTTGCATGTCACATTCGAATGCCAGGTTTGAGGCATGATGTGCCGAAACAGTATTCATGATCTGGTTTTTTGTGATGCATTCAAATGCCAGCTTTGAGGCATGTAGTGCCGAAATTGTATACTTACCTGGTGTTATCCAAAGGCACAATTTTTATAATATATATCTTTCTATAATAATTATACTTTTGGGTATCACTTTTTTCTATACCTGAATCGTATCTATTTGGTGATATGCAAAAGCACAATTTTTATAATATATATCTTTCTATAATAATTATACTTTTGGCTATCACCAAAAGTATACTACGTTTTGCGGTCCTGGAACACTTTCTCGCATAGTTGATGCTTGAGTATCATTTTTTCTTGTCAAAAAATCAACCTATGCTTTGTCATTTTACTATTGAAAAATTTATTGCACTTTTGTGTATCACTATAAAAATTGGATACATTACATCAAAAATCAGATTATACTTTTGTGTATTACTTTGGATCAAAAAAATTGGATCATACTTTGACACATTACCTTTATGTATTACTGGATTAAAAAATTGGATCATACTTTGACATATTACCTTTACGTATTACTGGATCGAAAAATTGGATCATACTTTTATGTACTACCAAATCAAAAAATTGGATACCTTTGCATATTACTTTTACATATTACCATATCAAAAAATTACCTTGAAAAATTTTCTTACTTTGACGTATTACTGAATTAAAAAATTGATTGTACTTTTGCATACTACCACATCGAAAAATTTATTGTGCTTTTACATACTGCCGATTCAAAAAATTTATTCTTACTACTGAAAAATTTATTTATATAAAAGCATGTTTTGAGTAGACTCTTTTTTCCTTGCATCTCGTATAGGCTTAATTACCACGAACCATATAACTGCAAGTATCAAAAAAGCTAGAATCGCATACATAAACATAGGTGAAAACAAATTACTGGCCATGATAGGTACTGCCCCCAACAGGCAATATATCAGTCATTTCTATTCACGAGACATCCAGAAAGAAAGAAAATTCCAAGAAAAAGAAGATACTTGTCAAGGCAAGCCTAGGGGCACAAAAACACAAAAGAGTTATCCGTCATTCCAATCTCCAATGAACCGTTAATCAACACATCTTCCAAAGATGCCAATATGGAAGACATATCTAATCAATTTCATAAATTGTATTGTGATATTGATGTAGTTAAAGAAAAACTTTTGAAAGATCTCAGTTAGGCTATGGTACACAAAAGAACGATAAGATCCAGCAGGTTAAATCTTTTACTGCATCTAGTTTTTCAGATTTGACAAGAAATGAGGTTAAGTATATCGTGGAAAACTTCCCATCCCATGAATAGAATATTTGACACTCACCTTTGCTTTACTGTATAATTTTTTAATAAATGTATCATATATAATCAACAAGTAGATCCACTGTGTATGTCATATGATATCGTTCTGGCCCAGAATACCTGCTATTCATAAATAATAATAATAAGTTCACATATCTATATTTTTTGCTTGATTAAACATAATTATCCAGATCCATACTGACATCTGTATCTTTGAGGAGCATTCTAACTTCTTTGATATAGTCTTGTCAATATACCTCATCCTCTTTAGATATAATAGCATTGCCACTCACGGAGTGAGGCTACTCTGTAGCTAAATTTTGGAACTTGCACAATTTTTTGTTGTGTGAGATCTGAGCATGTCAATTCCATAGATTCAAGTCTTTCATTTTAATCCATAACCTTGATCTTCTGCAACACGTATACAATATAGTACTTACCTCCTATGTATTCTTTGACCATTTTCTTCACGAAAATCAGAGGGAAATCCGTAAATATATTCTACAGGATCTTTCTTAAACGCAAGCATGAAATAGTTGATGTAAAGAAATTTGTTTGCACAGCCCCATTAATGTATGATTTTTGTCACATGACAGATTTTCCCGATTAGATTAATATTAATATTAACTACCAATTTACCTGTAAAAGAAACGCCATGGCCACTCCCACTACAATAACAGAAAAAGATGTTCTCTCACTACCTGACGAAATTAAAAAGATGAAGAAGAGTAAACTTATTGAATTTTTACGAAGACAGGAAGAGCTAGAACTCAAAGAGGATGAACTTATAATATTTGAAAAACAAAAGGTTTCTGGTCAAGACTTTCTCCTTCTGACTAAAAAAGAACTTATAGAAGCATTTAATCTTCCAGTAGGAACAGCCATAAGAATTGCAGACTTTATCAATGAACTCAAAAAACGTAAGTGTATTTTAAATTCTGGGTGCAGATCTTCACAGATATATAAATTTTACTAAAGGGTTTATGTAGCTAGATATAACATGTGTTTGCTGTAGTGTTCCATGTCGCAACCCAAAAAAGGAAACAAAATGGTCATAAAGGCAGTTGCAACCATTTTTATATGATGCAAAGGTGGTAGCAACCATCATCAAAAGTTGCAGCCGGTATCCTTAGTTTGCTGACAATTCCAACATCTTTATTGAGGGAAAATTTAATATTGGCCAACTTGAGCATATTTTTGACACTGAAAAAATTTGTACCATATTAATCAGCTTCATATTGAATATGGACAACTTCTTGCAACAGTTCAAGATGGATGTGGCCTTGGTGGTGCACCTGTTCTCATTGGTTCTCATCTGCCCCCAAATGACTCACTATGGAAGCGCATTCAAAAACAAGGATATGAGGTAACAGTGTATGATCAGAATGCTGAAAACCGTGAGAAGAAGGTTGATATGAAAATTGGTGTCTCCATAATGTATACCATTCAAAATTATAATCCTGGTATATTAGTGCTAATTGCTGGTGATGGTGACTATGTTCCAGTAATAGATGAAGTTTTGAATAAAGGATGGGCAATCGAGATATGGTTCTGGAGTTCTGGTATGGAAATATTGTTGTGTTTGAAGTCACATGGGTTGTCCAAGTGCATACTAAAATAATTTGCCTTTAGGAATGTCTAAGGATCTTAAATCAAATGTGCTTTTCAAACCTTTGGATCTTTATTATAAGTATTTCTCATGTGGCTATGGACCTGAACCTACTGGAAAAAAACAAGTTCTTGAAATCACTGATGGTGATACAATTCGGGATTGGAGGGACAAAGAGGTGATGGAGTGTTTTACAGCTTTGAACTTATTCTGTTGGTGGAACTGGTTAGATGAAACCTTATGTTTATATTTTGATAATCAGGAGAATTTGGAGAGGGCAAAGCATTGGTTGGAGGTTAACTATCCTGACATACATGTTTGGGAGAAAAAAGAAATAAAAAGAAGAAGTTGGGCATATTAGGCTTTATAATTCCAGCTGTAAAACAATTAGTTGGGAATGTTGTCGCAATATAAATTTTTGCATGTATTCTCTTCATGTGCAGTTCTAATATTTACACATGATGTCATTGCTTTATTAATAAATAAAAATATATACTCCACAGGGCAAATTACATCAAGTACATAATGATATTTTTTTACATGTGTTGGGATTGTTGTGGGATTTCACTATATAATAAAATTAATTATTCCTGAAAATTATATAGTTGGCTCGGTCTAAAGACCTCCTAAGTTTTGCATAAATTTTAAAAGTATAGAAGTCACTTTCTGTCCTA
>CAJVPN010000706.1:0-22541 GCA_910592215.1 Entrophospora candida
AAAATATTGCCAATCTTTTCTAAATTGTTACAAAGTATGTTGCACTGATTTGATTGAGTTGTATTCTTTCGTTAAATGCAGAAAGTCCAATCTAATTTTGAATCACATTATCGACAAGATAATATGGAAATCAGAGAATTATTCTCTTTTGGGAAAGTGTTCCTTCAGAATTGACGACACTTCTACCTGTCTAATAATTGAATAAATTCTATTTTTGATTTTAATCAATGTAAATTTTTCTATAAACCTACTCGTTTCTTTTTTCTTTCCTCATTTAGACACTTTTTTTTTTTGTTGCTGTTTCCGTCTAAAAAATAATTAAAAAGCACCAACCACTCTCATATTGATCATCTTTGCAATTTCAAGAAAAATGAACAAAGTGAATAATGATTATATAACCTTTTTTATCCAGTGAATCAAAATAAAGTTTGCTTATTACATGTGGTTACATAAACAAGTCCAAAAAAGAAAATAATTTCGTAGTTATACATTGTCCATAAATATCGATAAAATAAGTCTATGAGACTTTATCCTATTATTCGATATGAACAATTATTTTCTCTTCAAGGAATCTATTCTTTCTCTATTCAACCAAAGCAAGCAAGTGAAAGCGAGTTTCTTGACATTACTTTCATTCATTCCACTTACGAATGCATCAATTGTCAACGAAAATTATAAATCTGAAGATGATGTGTATGATGCAATTATTAACACATTCTTTCCAGTATTTTTGTCATTCTGTTCAGTGTTTCAGGGAAAACTGGACCAATAAAAAATGTGCTGTTGCCATTATTGGATGATTTATTATACAACATTGTCACTTGAGTGATTCCGCTGGTAGTTTCTTTGGCCTACGATGATTTGCAGAGTATCAAGATATTTTCATTTGCATGTAACTTGTGCGGTAGACGCGATAATTATGTATCTTTTATATTTATCTTCATTTTCTTGATATATTTTCCAGCTATAGTCATTCCAACATTCTGGATTATCATTATTACAACTAGACATCTTTTTGATCCAATTAGTATAGTAGTATTCCTTATATTATTTGGGATATTGCTAGTTACAATACTCATTGCTATTTCTCTTTTTCCTGGGTGCTTTCTTCATTGTCTTTTTCTTTGTTTCTTTTGATCCTTCATTATTTTTAGGTTCTTTTCTTCGTCTTGAATCACTTCCATCTGATTGTATGTCCATTGCTACACCTGTTCCTTCTTCAGTAGTCTTCTGTTTCTTTGTTTCTACAGGTAACATTAACTTTACTGTATTACCTACAACCATGTCTGCCAACATTGGTTGTTGCTGAGTATTATTATTGGTATCAATTCGCCAAAAAAAAACCCCCAATAGGATAAATAATTAATGTGTATGTGTCGATCAAATCACAAACTTCTTTTTTAAAAAAATTTTTTAAAAATGTCATCAGGAAATAATAGAAGGAGAAAAGAATTCATTGTTGATGTTGCTGGGTAAGTGTTTTAAGGATGGTGGTGGTTATCACCCGCCACTCATTTAAAACATATCTTTTTAAAAAAAAACCACGTAAAGTTTTGGCCGATTAATTGAGCTACACCAACACCAAAGTCTGATATTGTTGTAGCAAGTGCAAGTCAAAATGTAATCATTTTAGAAAAGAACTATTGTGCTGAGTGGCTTCGTCATTAACGAATGATGTAATAGTAAATAAATAAATATATAGTTTGACCATATCCATAAATAAAACTCATACAATAAAAACAATAATAAGGGTTTAGATGACTGGTTATAATAATGATATCACGTACATCACTGTTGACAATAAAATGACGGCAGAAAGATAATAAACCTTATATATTTTGTAAAAAGAAAGTACATTCCGGCCAGACTAAATTCAATACTGTCGAATTTGCGCATTCAAGTAATTAGTTAATCTCCACTCATAATGTTTATTCTTGACTAGCTGATAACAATTAAGTTAATTAATTCTGTAATTTGGGATGTTTGAATTGCTCCTCATCAACCATTTGGATAAGAGAAACAAAAAAAAGTCCAGAATGATTATCCCTTCATCAGTTCAACCTTTTTGTGTCTCCTTATGGCTTCGAACGAATCAATGAAATTCGCATTGACTAATTTTTGATTTGTTTCATTCGAATCGTGCATTAATTCGATTTGACTTTGTTCGAATCTAATTCGAATATATACCATATGAAATAATTTGAATTCCAAAGAGTTAGTCGCCTTTGGAAATAAATGGTTCCGAAAGTCAATAAAGATATTTACCTGGTATAATAATACATTTGGCTTCTCCATCTACAACTGTAAAATGATATCCACACTTCACTTCTTGTTCAAGTGTTACAAGACCTGTCATACTTTAGACACTCTATTTTATCTACAAAACGCGATTAAAATGGAAGTTGTTTATTTTAATTTACTTTGGCGAATATTAATTTTATTTATTTCTCAGTTTCTTGGTAAAGGAAGAGGAACAAAATCTTGTTTATTATTTAACTTGTATAACGAATTTTAACTTAATTTTCTTTCCAGTTTGATAATAAATAATATCAAAGAAAATTTCATTACTTAATGTATTTCAACGAATTTTATATGTAAAGCAAAAAAAATTTTTATAACGCGAATTTAATTATAATTCGCTGAGAATGTAATAATAATGTTATGAATAAATATAGTTAATGTCTCAAATTTATTATTCGTAAAATTACTAATAGTGTTGGCATTATTAGTTTAGAAATGGTTTAGGAAATAAGTCGCAAAATAATGATATATTTTTTTTTTTGTTATACAGTCAAACTTCATTCAACGAATCTTACTTCAATGAATTATAAATAAATTCGCGTTATAACAAACTTTTAAAATTTTTGCTTCACGTATAAAATTCGTTGAGACGTGACAAGTGATTTTCTTGTGTATTTTTAAGGGTATATGCAGGTTGAATACAGTACACTTCGTGCAGTGAGTATATTACGAACATAAGTAGAAGAATTTGAGTACAGTAAGTACAATTATATAGGTCCCACACACCCAACCCCAAAAAAGGCATATAAGCACGATTCTTCTCTTGATCTGTGTTCAGAAAATTTGATAATTTCATCTTCAGGTACATCATCATTATTTCGTTTAAATACTCCCATTTGATTATTTTTTTCAGTATATAACGATAAATTTAACCCACCGTCTAAACATCTAGAAAAACTTTTCATTTCAAGCTTATATGCATCACCTCCTCTTAAACCACATAATAAACTAATTAGAAAGAAATTCTACGTATAAGGCTTTCGTTATTATTGCTTTGCATTTGGAGGATGATCTAAAATTTGTTGAATTACTTTTTTAGTTAGTGGTGATGCTTGTTCCGTTTTGCCACATCAGTTGACTTTATCTACGCCCATCCCCCTCCTCTTAGTAGAAGCATCAAATTCTCGATACCATTATTCCCAGATCAGAGGTACAGGAAGGATATAAAAAGTCAGAGCCAGGTTCGTCAAACCAATCGCTGTTATACTTACTCGGGAGTAAATGCTGGATGGGCGATCAAAAGTTTCATTTTTCAGCAAATTGTTTGGATTCAATTATTTTGCTATTCTCGTGTGTTATCTTTCATGAGAGTGAGTAAATATACTTTTTTTTTTTTTTTTTTTACTGATTTAATTAATTAAACCATATCTTGCCATAATTAAGCTCCCGTTACGATATACAGTCGAATCCCGTTACAGTGAGTGAAAAATTGCATATGGTTTACTTTGGTCGTGGTGAAATAATAATGTTCATGTCATAAGAAAAGATTTCACTATATAATGGAAAATCGTAACAAATATACGGATTTTTTTCAATAAATTATTTCTTTGAGAATTGTTTTTGAAAATTTGATCTTCCTGAATTTTTTCTTGTTTCCTTTTTTTCTTAATAAAGTAAAACTTTTTGAATTCAATTCTACTAATATTTTAACTAATATTTTAACGAGGCTATGTTACCTACCACCATTACTATTTGTTGCTACTGATAATAATAAAGTATTACAAATATTAAAGCGGCTTGGATTAAAAAAAAAATCAAATTATAATAATTTTAGGACTTGTACTACCGTTGAAAATTTACCAAGCCCAATTGCACAATTGCGAAGCCTTAAAGAAAAATAATTTTTTATTATGACATAAAAGGAAATTAAATAAATAAATGCCATCTCGAGAATACAATCACACATTCTTGATCTCCAAATACGTAATTAGGGCTTTTGTTTTATTTTGGATACAACTGTAGATCGATGAGGTACGCGGAGAGGCTATGTAAGCATATAAAGATTTTTTTCCTTGCGGAAAAAAAAGCAAAGCCTTCGATTGGATAAATGGTTAAATTGATTATATATAATTATTGACTATAGTAATAAAAATCATAGAGATGTCGAGATTAAGGAAAGGAAAGGAGAAGGCTTAAAGACAGGACGGGGGATACGAAATCATTAAAAAAAAAACGTGGCTATGAAAACTACCGGATCAAGGAGAAGGCTTAAAGACAGTGATGTAAAATCTATTAAAAAGACGTGGCTATGAAATATTTTTCTTGTATATTTTATAATAATAACAAAATTTATTCTTTTTTTTTTAATTATCACAATCGAATCAATTAACAATTAATATAGTAAATAAATGGCTATGTACAAATTTATTCTTGGGCTTTGCTAAAACTCGATTATTCAATGTTAGTAAATGGTGGCTTTTTTTTCCTTTATTAAACAAATATACTAAGAGATAATAATAATTCGTTAGTAATACTTGGGAATCAAAACATCTATATAAACACGCAAATTCTCGTCAACTTCCAATTTCTTTCTTCACTTCAAAAAAGTAAATAATAATAAATAAATAAAATACAATAAAAAAAAAAAATAATTTCATTTAAAAATGAAGTTTAATCTTAGTATCTTATTTTTAATTGCCATGTTCATCGCCTTGGTCTTTGCTGAAAGACCAGAGGAAGATAATGAGGAGGATATCGAAGGTAAAAAAAGTTATATTATTCTCTAATCCAATCAAATAAAAAACCACCATTTTTTTAATAATAATTATTATTTTTACAAAATAAAATAAGTCGAAAAACGGGACGCTAACCCTGATCCATACTACAATAAATACTACAAGAAATACTACAAACGTGAAGAACCTACTGATGATGAAGAAGAAAAAGATCTCGAAAAACGTGACGCCAACCCTGATGCATACTACAAGAAATACTACCATCATTACTACAAACGTGGTGAAGAAGAAGAAGAAAAAGAAGAAGAACCTACAGAAGAAGAAGAATCTAAAGAAGATCTCGCAAAACGTGACGCCAACCCTGATGCATACTACAAGAAATACTACCATCATTACTACAAACGTAACGCCAACCCTGATGCATACTACAAGAAATACTACCATCATTACTACAAACGTGATGCTGATGCTGATGCATACTACAAGAAATACTACCATCATTACTACAAACGTGCTGCTGATGCCAATGCATACTACAAGAAATACTACCATCATTACTACAAACGTGATGCTGATGCCAATGCATACTACAAGAAATACTACCATCATTACTACTAGATACGAAAATTATAAATTAATAATTTTATTATTATTATTATTAAATTATTATTATAAAATTTTTTTTATTTAAATATCAACGTCTTCAACCTACTTCCTTTATTTTCTTTTTTGTATAAAATTATAATTTTTTACTTCTTTCTTTCTATTGTATATAATATATATATTTTTTTTTGTAGTTTATATATTATATTTTTAAATTCTTCATGTCCTATCCTTTTTTTTCTTTATCTTTCTTTCTTTCTTTGTAAATGTTCTTTATTTATTCTTTTAAAAAAAATGTACGAATACATAATTATATATAAAATATATATTAAAAGTCGGTTGAAAAGTTCTATTTAATAAAAAAAAAACTTAATAATATTTATACCATTAAATCTCATGATAGACCATTTTATAAGAATTGTACGAATATATATTAAGTCGGTTGAAAAATATTTATACCATCAAATCTCATGATTGACTATTTTATAAGAATTTTTTTTATATATTTATTTTAAACTTCATAATAAGACCAATATTTACATATTTAATAAATTTATATTTAACAAGTATTGTTAAATAATCTATCGCAATGTTATATAATTTGCCTTGAATATTATTTATTTTGTTTTACTCGACTCATTCGTTTTATATTGACACTACCACGAAGACAAAGAACAAGGTGGATGGTTGATTCTTTTATAACCAGAAAGAATACAATTATTTATCCACAAAAAAAATTTAATCTTTGCTAAATCATTTCCTTGTTTCGCTTTTGTTTTGCAGCGTCAATAGTATCAAATAATTCAATTTCAAATGTGATTGTTTTACCGGCAAGTGTTTAATAACGAATATTTGCATGTCGCCACGAAAACGAAACACAAAGTGAAGGGTTGGTTCTTTTTGAATGTTATAATCAGAAAGAGCACGATCGTCTGTCTTTCGATTGTTTTCCTGCAAATATTAAACGTTGTTGATCTGGTAGGGTGCCATCTTCCTTGCCTTGAATTTTTGATTTACGGTATTGATGATATCAGAGGATTCGCACCAAATAAAGTGTAGATTCTTTTTGCTTTACCGTATTAGAATTGACGGTGATAATTTACCAATGCATATCCCACAATTTTGTTCCTTAATTAAAAAAAAAAAATGAAAATACCAAAAATACCAACAAAATCCACTGTAAAAGAAAAGAATGTCTTGGTGTAAGTTTTGTTTAGAAAAATGTTATTTTGGTACTAAATTAAAACTTTAGATTTACTACTATTACCACTATTATTACTTTTTTTCGATTAATTACTAAGATGTCGCAATGATCAATGAAAAGAGTAGCAGGTGGTAGTAGCAATGTAAAATTAGCGAATAGACAAGTAAAAATGCAAGAAAATAAATTAAGAGTTTCTTTATTAGCAGGAGCGCCCACTCATTCTTGGGGTTAAAGTTCTCTATTGGAAAAGAGCAATAATAAAGATATTTATGATTTTTTTTAAAAAAAAAATTTAAAATCAGATTGGAGAACACTTTTAGTTTTTCGTGGGAAGTCACATCAAACGAACATATTATGAAGTCAGGCTATCAGATTTGCAACCATGACAAGTTTTAAAGTTCTTAAATTACTATATATAATTGTAATATTATTTATTGTATTATTGTTGTTGGGATAAATTCTGAATAAAAAAACCAAGTTTTTTTACTGACATGTTTCTTTCTCTCAACACGATAAAACTTTAATTAATATGTTTTTTATCGTTCTGCGAAAAAAGAATTTTACTATCAGCGAACGGTTTAAAACCATGATCATTGAATATTCAAAAAAGAAATTAGAATAATCTCTAATTTGAGATCGTGATTTCGATAATTCATTCGCTGCATTACCAAATAGTAACTTCAATGAAATTGTAGAAAAGTAACGAGTAGAACGAATGGACAAATAAATAAATTTTTATTTTTATTTTTTAACATCAAGTTCAACTAATTTCCAACCATTCCTAGCCTTTTTCAATCTTAACCATCTACCTAATTTATGTTCTTGTCCAACACCAGCTAAAATATAAGTTTTGCCTTTAGTTGTAGTAATCATTTTTGTCATCTCATCCTCATATTCACCATTTTTTTCCTTGACATCATTATTATCATTTATATCTTCAATGTCCATAACACCTTCACCATCAACTCCATTTTTATCATCACCATCCATCTTATTAGCTAATAATAAATTTTTTGATTTTTTTATAGTTGGTGTAATAAAATGTAAACAATTAATAAATCCCAGTATTGGTATCTTGGCAAGTGGAACAAATGAGCGAATATTATTAACCAACTTCCAAAATCTAATATATCCATCCCATGAGCCAGATGCAAATAAATCAGAATGCCTAATAGTTGTTAACGCTGTGATCCAATAAACATCACTAGAAACTGCACCATTATTACTACTATTACTACTACTACTACCGTTGTTATCGTTATTATTATTGTTTTCTGTGTCATTTATTGGCACGCCATGTGCCAAGTAATAAACAAATATTGGTTTCTTTTTATTTATATTCCATAATGAAATGGCTCTTAGAAAGAATTAGTTTTATATGAATAAAATTAATAATACACTGACCAGACTAAATAAATAAATAGGCATGATTGATTGATTAATTAATTGAGATACATACCCACTGTCACCACCACTAAGAAAATTATCTTCATCTATCATCGCCACCACATCAATACTTCCTTCTTTATACACTCCTCCTCCAACCCCATTTCCATTATTACCTTTATTATTATTATTTGTAGCAGTATCTCCTGTGTTTTTTGACCCTCCTCCTCCTCCATTTTCTTTTTGGTTTTGTGTAATAGATGTAGGTGTAGTAGGAGTGAAATTTGCTCCTTTTGTATCACCTCTGAAAACCAATTGTGTTTGCTCAACAATCTTCCAAAGTCTACATGTACGATCACGAGCACCAGCAGTGATGCATCGTTCTTTTGAAATAGTATCTATTGACATTATTTGATCTTGATGTCCAAACCTACCCGCATTATATATTGTAAAAATTACAAAAAAATTTTTTTTAGAGTAGGAAAGGAAAAAATTGTAAATAGAGAATAGATAGATATCAATCAATAGATATGGAGATAAAAGGAAAATAGTTACAATGTTTCTATGAAGCCCAATTGATCAATATCCCATAATTTGATGGTACGATCGAAGGAAGCGCTGTATAGTTGATTGTGACCTTTACGAAATACAAGCCCCTTAACAAAAAATAAAAAATATTGTGTTTATATTTATACGTGTATATGTATATATAGTGTGTTTGTTTATACTTACAGAAACAGAATCTTTATGTTGTAATAAACATTTTATAAATTTATTTTCCTTAACTGACCAAATATTGATCTTTTTGTCTGCACCACCACTAGCCTTACCAGATAACAACAACAAAACAACAAAATTGATTATAATTATAATTACATTAATAAAATAAACAAATAAAATTAACATTTATAAAAGAGCACAAACCAAATAATTTTCATCGGAACTTATTGCTAATGACAAAATATGTTTAGTATGACCATCAAAATTTTTAATTTCTTTTCTACCACCAGGAAATACGTGCAATTTCTTCCCAGTTGCTAAATCCCCTATAAATTACATATGCACACAATAAATAAATTGTTTGTTTATTCATTATTTTTTTTTTTTTAAAGAATATTTTTTCAGATAGTTTCTTACCTACATTTTATTATTGAATGATCTTTTGAGGCGGTGTAAAAGTATTGACCTGACTCAGGGACTGCTAAACAAGTAACTGATAAATCATGACGACCGGATTTGATTTTGGCTGTTGAATGCAATGCAACTGACGAGAAATCAAATTTGTCAGCCACAAGATGATGTAATCGGCCCGCTCTATCCAACGCATCATCTCTTAATCGTGCGGCAATCAAATCTCGATCAATCTCTTTTGCATCAAATCCCATTATTTGATCATCTTCATCATTATTTATTATTTCTTCTTTGAGAGTATCTAAATATCTTTTAGCTAGACGTCTTCTTTTCTCTGCAATGTCTCTAATCTTATCTTCTTCGGCTTCGCTATCACTTCCATTATCAACGTCAAGGTTGTTGCTGATTGTTGTTGTAGTATCAAGATCAATATCATCCTCTTCTTCTTCTTCTTCTTCTGAGGTTATTTCAAGGTCCATATCATCAATTCCACCAGTTCCAATTTCGTCGTCATCGTCATTACTACTACTACCATCATTGCTAACGATATTACCTTTACCTTTATTTTTCTTATTAAATTTAATGTTATTAGTTTTGTTATTTTTGCGTTTTTTATTCGTTGTTGAAACAAAAAATGGATCAAAAGACATCTTTTTTGAAGGAAATAAAAAATTTTTTTTTAATCCGATTATTTTATTTATGTTAATGATTTACAACATACATTTCGATCTAAACTACACGTGATTATTATTATAGTAATTAATAATTACTAATGCCTTGCCATTTTCATAATAATATAACAACAATAATAACAAAATTAATTAATTAGTTGAGGAGAGAAAATAATAATAATAATAATAGTAGTAGTAGTAATAACAATAATAGTAGTAACAATAATAATAGTGGTAAGAATAATAATGAAATTCCTTTCAATTCTTACTTTTTTCCTTCTTCAAGATTTCTAAATGTAAAAATCATTTATAACCAATTAACCAACTACAAACCACCTTTCATTCAATGATATATATCTTTTTCATAAGTGGTTGTAACAAGTCACGGTGTTGTGTTACCCCTGAAATCTTACATTTTAACAAAGTGACCAGACCTACCATGAGGTCATATTAATGTTACAATTACGGCATAATAAATAAATAAATAAATTAATTAAATATTGAACTATTTAATTAAGCTATTTCTCTTCCTTTATTTTTTTTTTTTAAAAATAGAAAATAGGATTATTTATTGAGGGAAATAATAATAATTATTATTATATTAATATTATTTTATTTCATTAATATTAATTTATTAATATTTCTTCATTTTTTCATCTTTTCACTTTCCTTTTTTTTTTCTTTTGAAAATAAAATATTTTTTAGAAAATATTTTCATAATTACTTACTACCTATACTTCCAATATCCTTTCAACATCCATCACCCTAAAACCTCCCTTTTTAACGAATTCATCACTTGAACCAATCAACTGTTTGACAAATAATCTCTCGGGAAAAGAGTCCATTAAAAATTATAAAGTTCTTTTTTTTTTTTTTTTTTTGATAAAAAAATTATCAAGAAATGGGTAAAAAAGCAAAACCAGATCTTCCACTTCACAAAGTTATTATGGTTGGTTCGGGTGGGGTAGGAAAATCAGCCTTGACTTTAAGATATATGTATGGTGATTTTGTTGAAGAATATGATCCAACAAAAGCAGATTCTTATCGTAAGAAAGTCACCTTGGATGGACAAGAATGTCAAATTGATATATTAGACACAGCAGGACAAGAAGAATATGCCGCTGTATCCTTTTAAAATCGAAACATTTAAAATGTATATAATGAATTATAGTATGCATTAAAGATTATTGTCCTTAACATTATTTCTAATGATGATGATGATAATAAATAATCATCAATATTTTCAATAAAGATACGTGATAATTATTATCGTTCAGGTGAAGGATTTCTTTGTGTATTCTCTATTTGTGAATATGAATCATTTGTGCATACCCAAGATTTTCGAGATCAAATTTCTCGTGTACTTGACGATGAAACTGTAGGTTTATTTAATATGAAATCAATTGACGAATAGAATTTTAGAATATTAGAAAGTTTTGTTCTAAAAAACATTTAATATTTTTTTTTTTTTTAAAAAAAAAAAAAACCGAAATCTCAAATTCTAAACTAATTTTTCTTCTCTCCCAACCAACCAACCAACCAACCATTTATTATTCAAAAGGTCCCTTTCATTCTAATTGGTAATAAAGAAGATTTAGATCAAATACGTAAGGTGTCTAAAGAAGAAGCCATAGCCAAAGCAAATGAATGGGGCTGTGCATATTATGAGACATCAGCGAAAACAAGATTAAATGTTGAAGAGGTTTATAATGAATTAATGAGAAAAATAAAAGCGAGAAAAGATGTACAGAAAGAGAGAGAGCGGAATGACAAAAGGAGTAAATGTGTGTGTTTATAGTGCGATTCATATGGGACGATAATTATTATTATACGGACTTGAATTATTTAGTATAATATATATAATATGTTAATATAGCAATGATAGTAATTTTATTAAATTTTATTTAAAAAATATATATATATAATATATATAATTAATGATAGTGTTGTGCGTGCGTATCAATTTAAAATCCACGCGCGTGAAATTCAAAATCAGCCAATCAGAATTTGTATCCAAACACTCCAACACAACTGGAAATAATAGTTCCAATGTACTTTCAATTCGTTAAAGAATTGAGATATAATCACCTTAATAATCAGTTTGAATGAAATTTCTTATATTCTATATATATATATGTATATATATATATATATATATATATATATATATTACATCTTTTTTTTTTCAGAGATTTTGAATATAATAGTTCCAATGTAATTTCAATTCTAACGAATTAATAATAATAATCAATTTGAATGAAATGAAATTTTCTTATATGTCCAGCCACACTTCATTGTAACAGGGTTTATACTGTAATGTAAAAAGAAACGAATCACATAATCAATTAAGATGATGCAAACAAATCAATAGATAATAACAACAACATTTATTTATTTCCAAAAATATAGATGAATCATACTTTTAAACTTTTCAAATGATTTGTAATCTCCTCGTCTTCATATTCCTCGTTTACCTCGTTGTGTTCTTTTTCAATAACTCTTGATTATATTAAAGCTAGAATGATGCAATTTGATTGCTTTGCATTTCTCCAAAAATCTATCTGACATGTTTATAGTGTGTTTCCGGCATCAACTCGAGCTTGGGATGGTATACTTGATCAGTTGCTCTTCATGTATTAAATTTGATTTTTGGTAATTTGCCATGAATTCAGCCAATCACAAATAATATATTTATTTCCTTCCCTTTAAAAAATATAGATGAACCATACCTTCTTAAAAAATTCGATTTAGAATAGCTCTTATCACCATTTTTTTTTGGCATTGTTAACAAGATAAAAAACAAGCTGATGTGACAAATCAATCACACCGGCTTTATTAATTAATGTGTTATTATTATTTTTTAAGATTTATTATGTTACCAGGAAGATTGATCGATGAAGGAAATTTCAAGCGTATTTATATTTCTTGGAGTGTTACAGATAACATGACTTTTTACATGTTTTGTCCAATAACATATACATTAGAATAGAAAGAATGAATGATTACTAATGCTACAGTGTGTGTTTCAAAAAAAAAAGGCGCGCACAAAAAATCACACATCTCAACAATTATGCAAGATGGATAAACAAAACTAGATTCATGTGAAAGCTTATCAAATACTTTATTGAATAAAAAAATAAATAAATAAGAAATTCTATTACCGTTTTTTTTTTTCACATCTCCGTTTCATATACATATAAATCTCTTCGATTGTCCCTTGGCTTCCTTTTTCAACGTTATTTTTTATGATACACCACATATTTTCAATGGATTAAGGTCAGCAGGATTGTTGGATGGTCAGTACATTACACGAATTCTTTTTTCAGGATATAAGTTTTTGCAACGCGTGAATTATTTTAAAATAAATTTGCTCCTTGCTAAAAACGCGCCATTGATGATGATGTCATTATATAAAAGAAATTAATAATCGAGACCCAGGTTGGACCTCAATTCACTATCTTCGAACAGTAATAACATCCGATTTCTTCTTGGTTTTTATGATTAGCATGACCTTCTACATTACAAACACACTCTTTTTTTCTACACATGCTTCATATAAAACGATAGAAAGATTAGTGATGGTGGCCAAAACTAACCCATAGTTTAGGCAATTAGGCAATTTCGGTTTTCGCTCACGATCATTTTTTGGCGAAACTCCTAAACCATGAGCAACTATGGGTGAAGCTCCTAAACTGCGGGCGAAAACGAACGGATAATTAATTTAACAAAGGTGTTTTATTAGACAAAAAAAAAAAAAGAATTAATTTGCTTTGTCATTAAATTTATATTAACTGTTCTGCTTTACTCTCAAGCAAGGCTCTGGTTTATTCTTTAATTACCCGATTGATTAATTTTAATTAATTTAAAATTCATTGATAAAAAAAAACTCACTTGGCCAAAAAAATTATGGTTAATAACTAGACTGCGTATATAAGAAATCAATATAAAAAAAACAATAAAATAATTTAAATGTATATAAAATTAAAATTAGATACTAAGTCACATGTCCGACATACGGATTAGACGGCACTTTGATAAATCCGTTTTATTTAGCTCATATTAATATTAATATGTTTGACAATTTAACCACAGTTTAGCCAATTTTAAAGTTTTGTCACTAGTTTAGGAGACTAAACCTGATTTTTGTGGGCGAAATTTGCTAAATAATTTCGGCCACCTAAAAGTTTCAATTTGAATAATATGCTATGTTTACGGCCAAGAACAATGTCTCGTATGTTAATTCTAGTTCGAAATAACAAACTTTATAAGTTTTTATCTATTCTACATTATCAAAACAAATAAGTTTTCTTCCTGTTAGCCAACCACATAATGTAGAAAGAAATGTATCATATAATTAATTAAGATGATTGCCAGAAATATATATGAATCATATTTTAGCGTTTTTAAATAATTTATCATATTCGTCGTTGTCGAATTCTTTAATTGACTATTTTGAAAAAACATTTTATAAATTTGATTTAGAATAGCTCTCGTCACCATTTTTTAAAAAAATTCACCCCTTTTCTTTCAGTAATTTCTATTTTAATTTTGTCCATTAATTATTGTTATTTAAATTTTTATGATTAGGCAAAATCTTAATATTCATTCCAATCCACAAACACCAACCCATTAAGAATTACACGAGCAAGTTATAATTAACCGTACAATATGAGCTACTTGATCTGTAGTCTTTTATATTCGACACCAAGTCCAGATATACTTTACACAGTCAAATATTCAAACTAAACCATATACACCTATACTACTTGAGGTGCACCTAACCAATAATTAAAGGTTAGCCAAACAGTTAATCATTAGAAAGGATTTGGGATCAATTACACTGAATTTATTAATTAATTACAGTCAAGACTATTTTATTACAAGGGGATTATTAACATTATTAATTAATTACTCTTTAACTCGAGCAATTTCATTTCTAAGTGTTGAAATACTTTTTGGAGTATTACAGATAACATGACTTTTTACATGGTTTCGTCCAATAAAATATAGAATAAAATAGGACGATTACGTTTACTATTGATCCGATATATTTATTGCTAAAGATAACGTCTTTGGTATCAATCCGAGCTTTTTGATGGACCTTGATTAGTTTTTTTGTTTTCGTAATTGGCCATTGTTTCTTCCTGTTAGCCAACCACATAATGTAAAGAGAAATGAATCATATATTTAATTAAGAAAATGCAAGCAAATCAATAGATAATAATATAATTATTTTAAAAAATATATATGAATAATACTTTTAACGTTTTTAGGTATTTGAATATATCAGCTTCATATTCATTTAATTCTTCATCGTTGTCGCTTAATTGACTATTTTGAAAAAAAAAATATTGATTTAGAATAGCTCTTATCGTCATTTTTTTAAAAATATTAAAAAATTATACTTACACATTAACTCTTTTCCTTTTGATAATTTCTGTTTTTCGTTTTGGCATTATTTTTTTAAAAAAATGTGGCAAATCAATCACACCGGTTTATTAATTAATTATAGTCAAAGACTATTTTTATTAGTGTGTTAAGATATTATTTATCATTAAAGGATTAATTATGTTATTGTCAAAAAGACTGATCGATGAAGGAAATTTCAAGCGTATTTATACTTCTTGAATATTACAGATAACATGACATTTTACATACACAGAATAGAATGTTTTAGAATGATTACTAACGCTAAATGCTAAAAACGCGTCATTGATTGATATAAAGGAAATTGATATCGGACCTCATTTTCTATCTCACCATGTAATCGATGACGCGTCTTTGGCATTGGTATTAGTAATTCTTTTACAACATTCTATGTATATTTTATTGGACAAAATTATGTAATACTCCAAGAGGCATAAATACGCTTGAAATTTACTACGTATAAAAATTATCTTCTTGGTACACAGCGAGTCTCAGTTTAGCGGATTTGGGGGGTTTAACAGATAAATTTTCAAAACTAAATTTTTCTATCTCGCTTCAACGGATTTAACGATTTTTCATATTAATATTAATATTAATATTAATATATATTCGGTTTACATTAAAATAATAATATGTCATTTATAATAAATTTCTCTCGATATTACGGATAATAATAATCTTTGCCTTTTTGGCTGGTCTATTTTCATAATAATAAGCGTAATAACGTAATTAATATTAACAACATATTAATATCACTAATGATACGAATAAAACAGCAATAAAACGAAACTTCTTATAGAAGTATCAAAAAAGCAAAACAATAGAGAAATCCACGAATTTACGTAAGCATCAATCAAGGTTCCTGTTTCGTGAATTCCCAGAACTTTTTTTTAACAATAAGTAAAATAATCTTTAATCAATGTTATCATGTATGATCTTATATAATTTATATATTTAAATATTCACGTGCAAAGAACGAGTGTTGGGTGATTTTAATATTTAGAATTAACTCCAATCCGTCTTTAATTGATTTCTTCGCTGACCGGTTTCTAACTAAGAATTGGTTTCGAAACCCTTATGCCTACATGAATTAAATCTATATTATTTCTTCTATAAAATTAGATGTTGAACGTGCAGAACTTCCAGAGACGGTAATTTAATGATTTAATAAATGGAACATGAAGGATATCTTTTCTCGTTACACGATATTAATGTCAACAGCAGCGTAAAGAGTTAAATCCTAATTTGGTAATAATTGTCTTGACTAAACTTGATTAGGCTTGACTTAAATAGTTTAGTCAGTTTAGCCAAATGCCAGTTTAATTTACGCGTCCAGCCCTGGTCAACAGGTGACCTTTATTTATCACAATTTACGTCACATTGAAGAAATTCTTTATTGGTATTACTAATATTACTAACGTTTTCTTACACAGAAAGTGAAAGTATTTTCCATATAGAAGACCGCCAATATGTTGAGTTTGGTTATGATGGCGGAAAGTGCTGAATGTAACTGCTGTCAAAGCAGGGGATACACATATTCGAGACACACCGCTTGCAATGTTGACCAACTTGTGCTTTTTCCTCATTCAATTCTGTTTTAAATCACATTTTCTTCTATCATCTATTAACACGGTAAGTAAGTTGGACATATTTTTAATATTTTCAATGTTACAACCACACGCATATCTTGATGGATAGCAACCAGAGAGGTTACGCCTAGAATGAAGGAATCCCTGGTATAATGACTGTTTGTATTAAGAGGAATTTTTTTCATATTGTTGTGACTTTGACTTGATGTTTCCATTCATTAATACCTCTTTTGAATATCAGATGAATGGATGAATAGATAGAAAAGTATTTTGAATACCATCACTATATATTATTATCACGACTATAAAAATTATGACTAACGGAATTTGATATGTACTTACATTAAATTTTTATAACTAGTTGAAATATTAAAATACTTGTGGCTATTCGAAATATTTATCAAGTATCGAGAGCATAGCGGACATTTGTATAACACTTTAGAAGCATTGTTTTAACTGGCTCTCTGAATATTTCGAGTATCCCTTGGTACAGCAAGTGCGGCAAATAAACAAGGTAAAGTATTAACAGATGGTCTTGATGTTTTAACTACTATTGGTCAAAGAAAAATAAAAAGGTATATATACGCTAGCTCATCATATATGAATTGATCAACAAGGAGACTTCCAAATTTTGACCAAAAGGTTTCATTCAATTATTGAATGAAAAAATGATTTACGTTTGATATATCTACATGTATGAGACGTGTTAAAATTTGGCGATTAGGTTAATTGTAAATTAAAAATTTTTGGTTTGACTATGAAATTATTAATTGTGCGTTACAAAAGTCATACTGCGATAATAATAGATTTTTTTATCTCGCTTTATCCAATTATTTCCGGGCAAGTGAACTCGGATTTACTAAAGAAAAATTGCCTTTACATAAACTGTTATAACTTATTTATCATACAGATGAAATTTTTAATTCTGAAAAATTGCTTCGAGTTCACAGAAACATGTCTCTACAACATAACAATACCATATTTTAAAAATATTCGTTAGCATTGATGATGGATGTACTTTTATATTCACTGGTCGATAAAGGATAAATTCATAAAGTTGGTTTACTGCTGAATGGCTGCATTCAGCCAACAAAAAAGCTATACTGATTTATCTATCCTAAAAAACAAAAAAAAATCGCGTTGTTACGTTATAGACAAGGTTTTTACGAGTTTGATTTTTTCTATAGCTGTTTTTGCTTCCAAATTAAAATCAAATATAAACAAATGCAAAAACAAAATATTGATATGTATAAAAAAAAAATCTGCATTAAAATAATTTTACAGCATGATCCCGTTTATATTGTCCACCACCTAATTCGGATAAATTAATTTGGGGTTAGAAATTATTAATATTAATATGATCCCTGTGTTTTGTGATCACATCAAATCACCAATCATAAAAATTTAACCTTGTTTCTTGTTCATTACTGGTTTTTTTATTTATCTACATATTTAATTAAACTTTTTTCTCTCTTTCAATTTACCATGACTTCAAAATATTCTATTGCATTAGAAATGAATGATCCTAATTTGCCAGATTCTACATGGCGGAAAAGTAATCCACAATCAAACAAGAATAATAACAACATTAATAATATTCGAAAGGTAGAAGAGGAAGGAAAGGAGGAGAGGGGAGACCTAGAATCAAATAATAACGGTTACAGCATTAGTGGTAATAATATCAAAAGTAATGGTCATAATAATGTAGTATTGGAAAAAAATCTAGATTTAGATGCTGAGACAAAGAGAAGATTGGCAAAACCTTATCCACTTGCTCATAATTGGACTTTTTTTCTTGATAGGTAATAATAATAATAATTTAACTGGTTTACGTGCAATATATTTTTTATATGTGCGCGTATATTTCCAAATAATTAATATTAATGAAAACAAAATCACACGCCCACCACAAATTGATTGAAGATTTGTTGCAAACGCCACTCCTGGTAAAAAATAAATTGTAACTAATTATTATAGTCTTTAACAGTATACTTTTTTATAAAAAATTCTGGATCATGATTTTAACTTTTTTAAATTTTAAATTTTATAAAAAAATTTAAAAATCAAACAGAAGAATACAAACAGAATCTTACGAACTTGGCAACTGTAGATACCGTTCAAGTATATTATTATTGTTAAGATTATTGTCAAGTATTTTAATTGATTGTGATATATATATATATATATATATTATTAACTATTATTAACTATTATTATTTAGAAATTCTGGTCAGTCTATAATAATATTCAAGGACCTGAACATTTACAACCAAGAGGATCTTTACATTTCATGAAAAATAATATTCTTCCAATATGGTAATATTATAAGATAATATGTTTATGTATATATATATATAATTATAATAATCATATATTCATACATACATACATACATACATACATATATGTATGTAGGGAAGACCCGAATAATGTAAATGGCGGAGCATGGTATTTTCGTGTGAATAAAACCGATTCAGCAAGGGTTTGGAGAGAATTATTAATGTTATTGATCGGTGAACAATTTGAAGATCATCTTCTCGAAGGTATTATTTGGCATATAATTTATATGACACGATAATTATTCATACACACACGCATACTCATACATATATATATTGTAGATGATGATATCTTTGGTTTAACTGTTTCGTCCAGGGCAACATCTGACATCTTCAATATTTGGAATAAGAATGCTGATGCAAGTCAACATTCAACAGTCTTGGAAAAACTGAAAACTTCTTTATTACCAACGGAATTACAAATGCCATACTATAAAGGTATTTTACTTATTTAAAGAAAGAAAAAAAAAAAGGAAAAATTAGAAATTAGTACGTTATTTTAATGATACTTACTTTATTCAATCTGTAGCTCACTCAGAACACGCGGCATTTAAAAAAACAGAACCTAGATTTAATCGGCAAAGATAGAAAATATAAAAAAAAATATTTATTTATAATAAATATTTTAACATTATTATTATTTATTATTATTGTTGTTATTATTTTATTAGTTAGTATTGATTATCAATATTGTATAGTAGTATAAAGTAGTATTAGTGTATATACAATTTAATTATTATATATGTTAATCGGTTTGTGTTTTTTAATTGGCTTCTGATTATTATTATTGGTATAATTATAATTCATTCCTTGTAACATATCAGTTAATTAGTTAATATTAATATTTCAAATTTATTATTATTATTTAAATATTAAAAGAAAAAAAAATATGTCATTAATTCTAGGCAGTCGATTCTTTCAAGTAAGCGATTATATCATTACGATCTTGTGCCTTTTTCAATCCAACAAATGCCATCTTAGTACCAGGAATATATCTAACAATTAAAAAAAATTTTTTAATAAATATCTCTTCCTCCCACATACACACACACACACACACACACACACACACACACACAAAATTCCAATAATAGTTATTGATTAGTTACTTTTTTGGGTTTTCAAGATAATCAAATAATGTATCTTCTCCCCAAATCACTCCTTTATTTTTGTTAGCATCTGTATAAAGAAATCCCGAAACAGTGCCAGATTTACGACCAAAAAGTCCATGAAGATTAGGTCCTACTTTGTTAGGTCCTCCTTTTTCAACTGTATGACATTGTGCACATCTGGTTTTAAAACTATATAAAAAATTATTTTTATTAATACGATAATATTGATATACTCTAGATGTTGATGTCAATACTTACAGGCTGGCACCTTTAGTGGCTTGGGCTTTTGCTATATATCACCGTTAAATGAATTTATATATATATATATATAACATGTACTATTATTATAAAAATCAATGTTTATATATTTTATATAAATTTTATTTTAACAAAACTTACAAGCATCAAAAGGCATTTTTTTTTAAACTTGAAAATAATAATAATAAATAATAAATTTTTTTTTTTATTATTGATCCGCACCTTTCCGAAATGAATTCATACTAATTTATACTAATGTTAATATATACTAGTAGTACTAGGAAAATATGGGAAGCATTTATCATGTGATTAATATTTAAAAAGAAAAATGGAAAATGGCTAAACTTTTTTAACAAGTTTATTTTTTTATGCGATAGAGCATCTATAAAGGTCAAATGGTTATCACATGTCCTTAAAAGCTTATAACACCTTATTAAAAAAGAAAGAGAAAAGAAAACCGTTAGAATTAAAGCTAAAGATCTAAGCTTCCATCGGTTTTATATTAGTTTATAAGGCTTCAAAGTTAGACCAACAAAACTGGACAAAGTGAACATTATCAATGATTTCAGGGATCAAAAATTTAGCAGTCACAGTAGTGAATTTGTCGATCATTGCGACAATAATATCTATATGAAAATTCAATCGGTCATATGAAAACTCGCCCAATTGCAATAAAAATTTCCAGATCAAGTAGTTAATTTATAAGCAACTCTTTTATTAAATAACATAAAGTAGAAATACGAACAACACATTGGTTAATCAATGAATGTGTGAATAATTTGGAAAATAGTTATTAATCCCAAGGATAAATTGACAAATAAAAATTTTAATTTTTAAAAGTATTAAATTTTTTAAATTTTTAAATTTATAAATTTATATTTATTAATTTGTCACCATTTATCTATATCATCTAATGCATTTTGTATATTAGATGCAACTTGATGTTTTTCTTGTGAATGTTCTTTTATTTCTTTATTATTTTCTAAACCTTCTTGAGATTCTTCTACTTCTTCAATTCCATCATCATCACTAAATGTGTCGACACCTTTTTCAAGCCTATGCAAAAATGAACTAACATTTTTTTATTCCATTTTTATAGTACTCTTCACAATGTTGACATGCGTATTCTATTTTACCATAGCAATGCCAATGAAAACCATGACCACAAATCAATACAGTGCCACCATCATTTTCATCTAAATTTTCATGGCAATTGTCACAAAGACCTGGTGAGGGGGAATCACATAGTTAGTAAGGTCATCTATTATTCTATTTACATCTTTATTTATTTTATTTTCCGACTTACCTAGAACATAGGCTTGTTTAATAATGGTTTCAACACTGTCATTAGGTGATGTATTTGCTCGTATCTGGCTGTGTAAATTTCAACAAAATAATAATTGAAGTTTACAGGAAACACTTTGATTAAATCTGCCATTGAATGTTATTATCTTCTCAATAGAAGACATCAGACAAGAATGACAAGGGAGCCTTGTTATGATTTTTACAGTTCCAGTTCAATGCAAAAATCCATATTCAAAAATGGTTTCAATGTATTCGTCAAAGGAACCGGAATGAAAGAGGACTACATATACACTAACCTACCATAAATATCCAACCACACAAGTTGTATAATGTCAAATGAAAAGAGTCCTTACTAAAAAAGTAACATTTTCTTAAATAAAACCTTTTTTACTTTACTAAGTAGATTTGTACTTGATATCAAAATCTCTAAATTACAAAAGCTTCGAAAGGTTCGGTATGGTATTGTCACCGATTAAATTCGGGAGAGCGTATTTTAATTGGTGATAACAATTATTTTTGTTTTGCGTGGATCAGAATGAA
>CAJVPN010000707.1:0-22540 GCA_910592215.1 Entrophospora candida
TTCCTTTTATTTCGTTTATTAATACCAAATTGGAGTTCTATCTCAACTGTTTTAGAGCAACGCTGTTTCCAAATTTGGTCTCTTATGAGATTATTCATTGTATTTAGAGCTTCTGTCAAAATAGATTGGATTTTCTTTTCTTTGTTTACATAGATTAGTAAAGTTTTGACTAAATCATTTGGGACTAAGCCTTTGATTATATCCAGAATGTTTAGTTGGTTGTTATTTTGGTTTATCTGCCAATAATCTTTTTCTCGAAGGATAGCTTCATTAAAATTATTGTTTAACTGTTTCATTTGAGTGGATATTTGTTTTATTGTGTTGTTGATAATGTTTTTCAGGATATCTCTTTGTTGGGAACATAACCAGATATGATTAAAATTTTCCTTTTCATTGTTGCAAACACAACATAACCAATTTTCATCATATATGTCAGGTCTTCTTGCTTTTAAAATTTCAATTGTAGGAAGTGCTTCAATTAATTTTTTAATTTTAAATGCCTTGATATGACTTGATATGAATGAAGTTTCATTGTTTGATTGGTTATTGTTGTTTAGTATACACCAAGTAAATGGCCAATTTATATTTAGTTCTTTTGAAACATTGTATTTTTTGTTTATATTTTTCTTGGTCCAAGTTTCAAAATTTTTTGCTTCTGTGCATCTTTTTATAAAATGTCTTAAAGATGTTTCAATTCTTATATTATCAAAGGTTGGTTGGTAGTTTAAAGATGGGATATTTTCATAATTTATATTTAGGAGTTCTGATTTTAAGCCCGTTTTTGCCAATTTGTCAGCCTCCTCATTGTGAAGATTATTACTATGAGCTTTAACTTTTTTGAGATAAACTTTTAAATTAAGTTGTTCTATTATATCTTTAATTAAAAACCACATTAAATAATTTTTTTCCTTGATGAGTTTCCTGAAAGTGATATGTTCATTTTTTGACATGATTTTGCAAAATCCTTGTATTGTATTTTCACTATCACTGAATATGGTTACGTGACAATTGTTAGGAGAAACTAGTAAAGCTGTTAAAATTGCTGCAATTTCTGCACGTGTGGATGATGGTAGATTAGTTATTGATGCTGAGAAAGTTGATTTTTCATAATTGTCATTTATTTGGGACCAGCCTAAACCCATTTTTGTATTTGGTGTACCCAGATCTTTGAGGGAGCCATCTGTATAAAAAACCAGTTCTCTTGAGTTCTTATACAGTTCACTAGACTCTATTAATTTTGATTTACAAATGTTGTTTTTTATATAAGTATTTATTAGTTTAATATTTATAGGTAGTGCTTCTGGTGTTATACTACAACTAACTATATTTGAGGGAATAGAGTTATTAAGAAATCCCTTTTTTGATTTGGCCTTGATTTCAAAAATTGATTCAATAACTTCATAAAGGTCTGTTGCTCTATTAACTTTTTTTGCCTTGAAAGTGCTAGCATTTTTGTAGTTGTACCAGTCATTGCATAAAAATGTTATTGTATGTTCATACTTTTTGATTGGTATGTGACAGGGGCATCCTTGACATTTTGTTATTGTTGTTAATGTGCTAGTGTTGTGAGAATTTAATATCCAGTGCTCAACTAGAATCTTGTTGTTAAAAAGGTCTTTTTTGTGTATTTTCCCAAGAATTATGTCTTGTATTTTATTGTTCCAAATAGCAACCCATTCTTTGGAATTATTATTCATATTTGGTGGTTTAATTTTGAGTGGGATATAATTTGTTGATGATAAGATGAAAGATGATTTGAGTTTACATGAAATTGTAGCATCCTCTAAAATTATTTGTTTTAATTTCTGAAACCATTTTGGGTCCTTTTTTCCAGAATTTCTATAGTTCTCATATCTAATTGCTATATCTCTTCGATTTAAGAAGTGAGTATTATCATGTGAAATTAATTGATCCAAAAACATAAAATTGTGTTTTTTTAACAACTTGATATATTGAAAGTATGTTTGCCCAAATATGTCTATTAGGGGTGAAATGCCTCCTTGAATTTTACTTTTGTCTGAAGGTGCAAATGTAAAGGGAGAATCTTCAATTAAACTTAATGTTGATGCAATTATATTATGTTTTATTTTTTTAAAAGGAGCATCTTTCCTGATTAAAGGAGATATTGGAAGCCAGAGTTGTAGTTGTAATTGTTTTAATTTTATATCAGTTATTTTTCCAAGTATGGATTTATCATTCAATTGTATCATTAGATTATTAATTTGTACTCTTTGTTGTAAATCAAATAGGTCGATTATACCATAAATATTTTTACATTGTGTGATAATATTTGTTGTTTTTGAACTAATGTGTAATTTTTTCTTAAAACAGATTCTGAAAGCAGACATCAATTTAGAGCATTCATTCTTAGTGAGAATGGATAATTGTGCTTGATATTCGATTTTTGGCACAATAACTTTATTAAAAATATATATTAGTTGCTTATCTGTAAGAGGTTTTCTTAACATTATTCTACAGGATTTAGTGATTTCAGTCAAAATCTGGTCATGTACAAATTTCTTTTGTCCATTATAATTTATCCAAACACCCAAGAATCTGATTGATTCTGATTTTTCAACAGGTCTGATGTTGATAGTTGATTGTCCAAATTTCAAGTTAATATTATTATTGTTGTTATTATTAGTTAAAGATGTCATTAAAACTGATTTGTTTTTGTTTATTTGGATATTGTTTATTGTGTAGAATTCGTCTGCGATTTCTAATATTTTTTCCAAATTTCCCTTTGAGGATGTAATCCAACTGGTGTCATCCATGAAAGCCAGTGTGGGGATATCTACTTTTATATTTTCAATATCTGATTTAGAAATATCAGATTTCCAATTTACTTCCATTGTATATCCAATATTAGGTTGCTGTTTTATTTCACATAATAGAGGATCATAATATATGCACCATAGGAGAGGAGATATGACTTCACCCTGGTCTATTCCAGTTAAAACATTATAAGGACTTGTTTCTCCATAAGCAGTTAACACTGTGTTTTTCCTTTCCAAGAATAAATTTAAAATTAATTTGATGCAATTTTGTGGTAATTTCAAATGTAACATTGCTTTTTCTAACATTTTTAAGTTGACCCAATCATATGCCTTTGAAAGATCTTGAAAAAGAATCCACAATTCTTTCTTTTTTTCATATGATTCTTCTATAACTGAATTTAAAACTCTTATTGGCTCAAAGGTTGAACTGCCTGGTAACCCAGCAAAGTTTCCTCCTTTTAAAATATTTTCTTGTACCATGATTTGGGATAAGCGTTTGTTTATTTAATCATTGCTTTCCTGGTACATTCTAATAAGGTTATGGGTCGAGTTTTATCTAAGGTACATTCCCAGTTTGTTTGTTTGGGAATCGGATATACTGTGGCCAGCCTCCATTGATTTGGAATGTCATTTAGTTTAATACATGCTGTGATTAACTGCCATAGACATTTGTTTAATTTTTTTCCTAGATTTTTAAGCATTTCATTACTAACTTTTGATGGACCTGTGGCTTTGCCATTTGGTAGTGATGTTAAAATTTGTTTCCATTCTTGAAAAGATGGTGGGTCCATCACACCATTGTATATTTCTGGATTTATATCATCTTTTGGATAGTATTGAAGGTTCCAACGATTATTTAAGGTTCTTGCTTCATTTATATTACCTGCCACATTTTGAAAATGATCATTTGTAATAATTTTGATTTTCTCTGGGTCAGTAGTTAGCATAATATTATTATTTTCTTTATATATAACTCTATCTAGGATTATGTGTTTATGTTCCCTTTCCAAAATGGAATCTATCATGAGGCCTTGGCTCTCTTTATAATCCCTGCATCTTTTTTCGATAAAATGGTTGATTTGATCTTGTTTAAATTTTGTTTCTTGTAATTTACATGTTATTGTTATTGTATTGTATATTTTGGAAATCTGTTTTTTTATTGTGTTTATGTTGTTTTCATTGATGAAATTATCTATATTTTCTAATGGATATTCAATTTCCTTTGAAATATCTACTATATTATTTTTTATTGTGATCCATTCTTCCTTTGTTGGGAGTCCTTTCTTATTTATCTTATATTTACTTAATCTTATTATAATCTTACCAATGGATTTTAGGTATTTATAATTTAATTTTAATGATGTAGGTTTTTCTCTGGTGTTAGTTTTTTCATTTGTTATCCATTTTGATGGTATATGATCTATTGCTGATTGTATAATGATTTCTCTTATTTTATCCCATACATTATCTAACATGGATCTATTTGTAATTTTAATATTCTTATTATTAAGGAAACATTTTTTATATAGTTCATTGTTTTTATTTTTGAATTGTTTCCATTTTTCTTTTGTCATATTATCATACATGTATATCCTAACTGATGGATATATATTAATATGATCTTCGTGTCAATCTTTACATAAATCACGTGTTGAATGTTGTGTAATATTGTCCAGGATCATGTATTACAGAATACTGTACATTTAAAACGTGCGACGGCGATGAATAAAAATTTTAATATACACATCATACATATATATTTATATCAATGGCGGCATCGAGTAATAGATTAAGTAAGCGATAATTCATGTGTATTATAATCTATATATTAATATAATATTTTATTTGATTAGTATTTGTCACTGGAAATAAAAAAAAACTTGAGGAAGTTCAAGCAATTATTGGGAAAAGCATTGATTTATCAAGTTATAAGCTTGACTGTGAGTATAATAATAATCTTGATTATAAAGTCAGTAATATTTATTTATAAAATTAAAATTAATTAACATTAATTACTATGTATGTATGGATGGATAAAGTGACAGAAATACAAGGCACGTCGCAAGAAATATCCAAGGACAAATGTAAAAGAGCATCGATTGCTGTATGTATATGACTGGAAGACAATAATTGATATAATTGATTGAAGGATTAATTATTAGAAGGCTAATCAATTAATAATTAGTTAATAATATATTTATTGCTCAATTCAATAGTTGAATTGTCCAGTCATCACTGAAGATACTTGCTTGTGTTTTAATGCACTGGAAGGACTCCCAGGTCCATACATGTAAGAAATTATCTTATTTAATTGTGGTCTTTATTTACAAGGAAATTAGTTTGATTAATTAAAAAAAACTTTACAAAAGTAAATGGTTTTTAGAAAAGTTGGGACATGATGGATTGAATAAAATGTTATCAGGATTTGAGGATAAATCAGCATATGCTTTATGTACTTTTGCCTACTCGTCTGGTCAAAACGATGAACCAATATTATTTGAAGGCAGAACCAATGTAAATAATTCAAAATATTATGGTCACAATTATTTATTAATTTCCATTAACATGTATTACATTTATATAATAATTTAGGGAAAGATAGTGGAAGCAAGAGGCCCAAATAATTTTGGATGGGATCCTATCTTTCAACCTGATGGGTTTGATAAAACGTAATTCATCGTCATCGTCATCGTCATTGTTATTGTTGCTGCTATTGTTATTATTTGTTTTGATGAATGAATTAATATACGAAAGAGAGAATTAATATGGATGCTGTGTTAACAAAAATTTATTCATTTCATTATGTCTGATCAATAATCTATTTAATTAACTTCTAATTTTCTATTTTCCAATAATTGTAATTTTAATTAGATATGCGGAGATGCCCAAAGGAATTAAAAATACAATCTCGCACAGGTACAAAGCTCTAGACAAGCTGAAGAGCTTTCTTGAAACAAACAAACAAACAAAAATAAATGCTGTAAATATAAATAAATAAATACACAATGTTTATCAAGCAAAGTAGCAGTGATGGTATTCGTTAATAAAATAAATAACATTATTTTCTCGTTCAATTAATCTTACGGGAGATTCTACAAGGAGTAAAGGTTCTGAGGAATTAGTTTTCATTTTTTTTGACTGCACATGCATTATGAATTAGACTTTTTCTTTTATTAGGCTTCGGTATTTTATTAAACATGAAGACTTTTCCTTGCGATTCTTATTATTATGATACTTCATGTTTTCTTTAAAAGGAAATGATTACCGAAAAAATTTTATTAATAAAATCGTACATCTTTAATCCTTTAATAAGCTTTTTTTTTACTAATAAAATTAAAAAAAACTCTCTGTCACCATGTGGACCATTACATTTCTTATAATATCACTTAATTTTATAGTTGTATCTTTTTTTTTGAATGAGAAGATGCAATTTTTATTTTTATAATTGTTGAAAAAAAGTTTAGTCCATCGTACAACCCAATTACACATGTTTGTATCAAATCTGCAAGGTGTAAATATTTATATTTAAAAAAACTGAAAATGGAAAAAATGAAAAAGAACCAAAAATGAAACAAATTATCGATAGGATATATATTAATATTTGATCTAAAATTTATCATTATCGGCGAATTAAAACCAGTACCAATTGAAAAAGTTTTTGACTAATAAGAAAAAATTATACGACTTTCTTTGTATAACTTTCACAAAAAAAAATCAGTGAAACTTTATTTTAAATAGAATTAACACCAATAAAATTTTGTTTGGTTATGTAAACGTTGAATGATTTTATTTTATTTTGTACTTTTCTTTTTATGTTTAAAATGAATTTTTATTTTATCAATATATAAATAATTTTTTCCCTTTTTTTTTATAAAAATTGTTTTAAAAAGAAATTTTTTAAAATATTTAAATTAATATTATATTCTAAATTAATAAATAATCCACTCATTTAATTCATTCGTTATTTTTTACGTTACCATGGGAGTTCAATTATCTACAAACATTCGCAAATTAAAACGCAAAGACCCAAATATAAATATTAATAATGATAAGGAGAATATTGATAGTGGTAATAGTAGTAATAATAATAGTCCTCAGACTAGTAATATTAGCGACTCCAGTACCACTAACATTGAAGAAACGACAAATAATAATAAACCCCCCCCAAGAACATCAAAGTTAAAATTTTGGTCCAAGTCCAAGTCATCAACAGCGAACTCTAATAAAATCCTCGATGAATTTATTTCCGCAGCAAGTGATGACGAGATAGACCGGGTACAATTGCAGCATCATATGTTCCGAGTCACCTGGGACGGTAACTATAAGGCTCCTATAGAGGAATCCTTAAAGTCCGGCTGCGATGTATTAGATCTTGGGTATGTATTAGGCATTGGACGAATTTGAAAAATTTTTTTGTAAAAAAAGTATTAATAATATAATTATTCCTTCTCATTATATAGATGCGGACCGGGCACCTGGGTTGCTGAAATGTCCACCGATTACCCCAATTCCACCATAATTGGCTTCGACAAGATCAATATATTCCCAGAGCACAAGCCTTTGAACTCCCAATTTGTTAAGGGAGATTTATTAGACAAACTCCCATTCAAAGATAATCATTTTGAGTTTGTTCACTACCGGTCGTTTGGCTTATGGTTTTCAGAGGCTGATTGGAAAAAAGGTTTGGAGGAGGCTTTGAGAGTGGTACGTCCGGGGGGTTACCTGGAAATTCTAGAAGTTGAAACAATACCACAAAATGCGGGTCCCATAACTGTTGAAATAATGGCTGCCTGTAAGTATATTTTCTGATCGTGAAAGGAAATTGCAAGGAGATGATTTCTAAATTAAATTTTTCTTTAATTTTCATACAAATTAATAGTAAGGAACTTCATGGAATCCACCAATAAAAATCCCTATCTGATCTCTCATTTCAATGATATACTGGCAAGAACGAATGCGTTTTCTCACATCTACTGTGGGGTGAGAAAAGTACCGATAGGTCAACATTCGGGCAACTTAGGAAAATTGTCTGAATATAATGTAGTTCGCATGTGTCGGCTTACAAAGTCGAAACTGATTCACTTCTTAAATGTAAGAGAGGACGAGTACGAAGAAAAATACATTCTTCCGCTCATCAACGAAATAAATATCTACAGAACCTTTTTTTATCAGTATCGGTTCTATGGGCGGAAGAAAGAAAACGAAGATCAGGAATTGATCATTTGTGATGCTGAGTTAAGAAGGGTGAAAGGGTGAAGGAAGAGAATCAATCCTGAATCAAGGGATTTCAAATGTAAATAAAACAATACAAGAGAATATATGTAAGAAAAAATAGATATATGCATAACATTAATAGTATATAAATAGTATCATTATTTTTAAATAGTATAGTATAAATAACCCATTTAAATAAAAAGTATATAAGCAATATAAGCAAGCAATCATTATTAATAAGAAAATAATAAATTGTTTCAAATTGATCAATTTAAATTTTGATTCTTGCATTATTATTATTATTCTATTCTCCCAAAGTCTATACTACTCGGAAAGTTAGGTTTCACATGTTATTAAGGATAAACCCTGACATTGCAATTAACCAATTTATCATTATCGTTGCTAATGATGTAGTTGCTAATGAATGACATTAATAGTATTAACGATTATGATGATGGTGGTGGTGGCGGAAATAAATATATTGTAATGTTTTATCGGATCAACTATTTTGCGTACTATTTGGATTTGTAATCATCTTTGACTTATGATTGAAGGCGACAATGTTGGTGGCGGCCTAGATTTTTGTTGTCCGGATTATTGTTAAAACCTTTTCTTCCAAATTTGGTTTTTCCTTGAATGGCGACGAAGATGTTGGTGATGATGTTCTTCGGCAGGTGAATTCTCTTCAGGTAAAAGTTGCTTTGTTGGTAGCGTCTTTGGCGAAGACAATGTTGAAATTAGTCAATTGGGTTATTTTCTTCTCGTCACCGCCATGGTTACATCTGAAACTAGACCTTTTTTTTGTTTTACAATTAATACATCACAAATGTTATTTATTTTTATTAACCAATTATTAATTATTAAATTAATAATAATAGAAAATTCCTTTTATTATAATATGCATGCAACTATTTTTTCGAGTAACATTTGAAGCATTTTCTCCCAATATGCAAGAATGAATTACATGAAAAATTGTGTATTCAGCATCCATTGCTTATTTTATCTGGAAATAGTGTTAATATTTTATATACTTATGCGAAAAAATTAAAAAATTGCAAGAATTCAAATATTTATATATAAATACAAATAATTTGAATCAATTATAATTTAACATTGTTCTTACCACCGTCAAAGTTCAAGTGATTTAAATACTGTAATTCACGCACAAGCCATCTTTGATATTGACATCTTAATCCATCATTTTCATTAATTAATCTGTCAAGCTCAGCTCGAAAAATCTCTGACCTGACTTCTTTTAATAGTTGACCTAATCTATTCAATCCCTCGCCATTCCCACCATCTCCCCAATACCTATCATTCGATGTATATTCTATTATCTCTGCACCACATGTAGAAAGTAATTTAAATTGTAGATTGCGAAATTATGAAAATTTACATTTTAATGCTTTTTTCATAATTAATTCTTTGAATATCTTCCTGTCTTCTGACACCGCCGATTCCCAATCTGCTCTTTTCTCTTTATCACATGATCTAGCAAATGAAAAATGCTTCCCTTGCTGATTTTGCATATTGAATTCTTTTACGAATTGTTGGATTTTCAAATTGAACTATCAATCCATTGATAATTATATTATTAATATTATATTTTTGAGAAAGATATAAAGAATCACTTACAATAATGTTTAGTAGTTGGCCAATCTGCACCGTTTATCAATATTTTCTTTATTGGACTATAAAAATCAGTAAACTCATAATAAATTTCATCCCTATTATAAAATTTGATTACTCATAATAAATTTCATCCCTATTATAAAATTTGATTACTCCTGATCTGCTATAATATTCATACTTCATCACAAGGAGAAATAAATAAATGAATATTAATATTAATGTGAGCAAGAACACATTAATTCTAATTATTCCTTACTTACCAAATGGCCCATAAGTAAAATAAGAGCATCTTTCATCGTTTCTCTGCGAGCCAATAACAATATAGCCCTGGCCTCTCAAAGTTCATGTACATTATAAGTTAAACTTGACTCAGTAACTTCTCTTATCACAATAATATCTATTGTATGAATATCACAAATATCACAAATGCTTTTTATAAATCCTGCTAAAGGGTTTATTTTCATTTCTCTAGAGTCCACATTTAAAATCTCCACTATTTCAAATTGGTTTATCCAACAATTCAACGAACAATCTAGAATAAATTCTACAAGTCTTCGAAATTCTGTTTCATAATAATAATCTGTATTTTTATGAAATCCATCATATGTGCTTCATGTAATACAAATCCATCACAATCCTCTTGCTTCATATCAAAATATTTGCTAATATTTTTATTTCCAAGTGTTATACTGGGTGCTAAGAATTTTAGGTTTTAACTGATTTTTTATTGATTTTATAATTGTTGAGTTACTATCTTAAATATTCATTGTTAAGATAATTATAAATGGCTCTTTTTTTACTATTATTTGGCAAATATTGATTTGAATTATTGGAATTACTAGAGTTACTATTATTCTGATTATTATAGTAATTATGATTATGAGATTTGGATGACGAATTTCCAGCTTGATATTGATCTTGGTTTTGTTTTGTTTGATTTGATTGGTTTTGGCTTTGATTCTGATTAAATTGATTTTATTGATTTGATCGCTTCTTATTTGGTTGGTTTTTTCCTTTTATTTGTTCCCCTTTCCTCTTCCACCTTCCCTTCCCTTTCTTTCCCCCATCTTCTTTTTCCTCTTTCTCTTTTTCCTTCTCCTTCGCCCTCCCCTTCACTTCTTTCTTTTTTTCCTTACCCTTCTCTTTATTTTTCTTCTCTTTCTTTTTCTCTTCCTCCCCGCCCTTCTCTTTTACACGAATTATTTCTTCATGTTCTGATCCAGATTCAATTGATTGCCCAGGCATACCATAATGATCATAACGATGCCAATCCATACAAATTCCAGTTTTTTCAATGCCAATATCATCACCATCGTTGTTGTTGCCAACTTGTTTCCATTTATTTTTATTCTTATTCTTATTGTTATTGTTGTCATTGTTATTATATTCTTTATAATTACTATCATTGTTACCATATTTATCATTATTTGTAGCAGTAAATTTTCCATTTTCTTTGCCTAATCGTAACCATCATCATTATCACCAAAAATAATATGATGGTTGTTGATTTGGTTTCTTGGATAAAATTTATCAAAATCATTTATTAAAAATTCAAAGTTGACATCTATCATCGATAATAACACCAACTACATAATTATAACAATGATTGTGATTTTTATATTTTTTATTCTTTCCGTATTCAACAACTTCCAGGTAACCATCGCAACCTTCATATGAAGAATCATTTATAATTCCCATAATTTATTATATCAAGAAATTTATTTTTATTTAAATAAAAAATAAAATTTTATTAAATAAAAAAAAATTAATCAATTTTTTTGATGATGGATGATGTAAAAGTTATAATTACAATCATAAAAATTATTTATTTCAATTCCAACTCAGCTCTAATCTTTTCCTAAATAATCCAAGTGTTAGCATATTTTGGACCATTTCCACCTTCAGGAGTAAGTAACCCAACCTATATTCTGTGACACATCTTTTTGTATCCGAGTTCATTTCATTGTTGACAAATTCATACACTCCAGCTATAAACACATATGTGTGCGTGTGATCGGATAAAATGTTAATCAAATGTAAATATCATGACTAATAAATCAACTATTCAAAAAAAATATGCATTTGCCTGGACAAAATCTTCCTTCTGGACCATCAAATATCTTTAGATTTCTTTCAACCAGTACTTTCTCATCTCTCAATCTTAAACGCACAGGTTGGTTTTCTGAATGATTGGTTCCACTCCTTGACACACTTTCCAGAAGATCAAAAGTTATCTTACCATCAGGTTTAGGATATTCTATTGGCTTGCACTTTCTATATAATTAGAGATATAATTGTGTAATCATATCAATTAGAATATTATCACTATTATTATTACTATTATTATTATTATTACATGTACTTTGCAGGTTTCAAAGAAGCCCAATCAGCATGATGTTTAAATGTCCACGGCACTCTTCCTTTTAAAAATAATGTATCCAATCCTGAATATGCTATGAAACCCATAATCCAAGTGGGTTATTAATTGAGGGTCTCACATTTCTCACTTCATACAATTCCACGAATTCTCAATTGACTTCTCATACTCATCAAAGATTATTGGCTCGGAACTAGAATTGCTAGCTTCTGATTTAGATGCTAATGCTTTATATGCTTGCTTCTCCTGCAAGCATTCCTGACTTCATTGTAGTATGAGTTCCCTTGACCTTTGGGACATTCATAAATCTGGCTGTACATCCTATCAATGCTCTGCCAGGGAATACTGATTTAGGGATTGACTAATAATTTAATCATAATTAATTGATTGATTAATGAATATCATTGTTATTACTGATTATTATTATTATTATTATTATGATAGTACCTGATATCCGCCTTCATTTAATGCTCTAGCTCCATAACATGTAACCTTTGCACCTTCAAGAAACTTTCTTATATACAGATGAAGTTTATATTTCTAATATTTATAGTAAATAAATATTAAATATTTTTAATTAATAAACATTAAATAACAAAATATTTTTAATTGGTAAATATTAACTATCCGGTCACAAATTTATATTCACCTGAAATTCTTTGTATGGATTTAAATATGGATTCTGATAGTCTAATCCTACCACATATCCAACTTGAAGAATATTATTTTCCATGTGATACATAAATCCACCACCATAAGTTTTATAATCCATTGGGTATCCTATAGTATGCACCACCAATCCTTGGCTGGATCTATTTCCCAAACTTCTTTTATCCCAATTCCATAGGTTTGTGGCTGTTTTCCTTCGCGAAGGTTGAATTTGTTTATTAATGTCTTGGTAAACGATCTATGACATCCTTCGGCAAACAGTGTAACTTTAGAATGGAATCCACCCCTCACTCAAAATTGCTTTTTGGTTTGAAATTTTTGTCTAATACCATATCATTTGTTACTACTCCACGCACACTTCCATCCTGATTATACAATACCTGTAAATCATATGATGTAAACGTGCAAGAGAGTGAGTGAGTTCATGAGTGAAAATACATGCACGAGCGTATTAATGCTTCACATGCAATTACCTCACTGCCAGCAAAGTTAACATAGAGCTCTACATTTTCAGCTTCTGCTTGATCACCTAACCATTGAACAAAATTATTTAGACTGATAACACAATTGTCTTTATTACTGGATTGTGGTGGATGTGGAAGTATTGGAATTGCCTTTGTTTATTCCATATCTATATACAAGCAGCAGAAGTTTCAAATAAATAGATTTATTTTATAATTATTGGGCAAAGTAATAGTTTTATTTGAAAGAATTATGCTTGAGCACACAGTTTCAGGTGTGCTGATCCTTTGATGCTGACACTACGATTATAATAAGCAATTTTTTTACCATTCGTATCATTCATTATGTTGCCTCGCCCTTACCAATTATTATCATTATCAACGAAATTCTGTGATCAACAAAAAATACATAATGAGATTGAGACCTGAATCGCTTTATTACGATAACAACCCACAAATCCATGGTGAGCTGTGTGGGAACCAGCTTGTCAAGCAATTTTCTCTAATAACAAAAAAGAATCCCTCCCTTTCTTTGATCCAATCTTTTTTTATTTCCCAATTTAACTTGGTGATGAAATGGAGTTCCTATCTGCGAATTCATTATTGATTTTCGACATGAAGTTATGGCGTTTAAAAAGAAAGATTAGGATTGATTTTTTTGCGGCACAGTGTTGGATGCTGTCCAAAAATTTTCTGAAATCATCACTACTGCTAAAGATGAAGAATCAATATCAACCAAACTATATCTTTTCTTTCTATTTCATAATACCACTCTAAAAACAATTAATTTCCAATTGATAGTAAAAGAAATTAGCAAAATTGCCGGTGAAAGAAATCTTGACCAAATGTTTAATTATTATTACACATGAAAGTATTTACAAACTTTTATTGTTTGAAACCTTTATTTTGTTCAAACTTAATATCAATTACTACGATTATTAATTAATTACTGTTGACAAAAAAGTTAGCATCTCAAATTGATGATGATTACTATTCATTTGATTCACATGAGAATGATCTGAATGATTAATACGAAAATTTATTTGAATAAACATCTCGAATACTTAAAATCGATTATTAACAATATCAAATAAACCCAGAAACCTTACAAATGTTGGTCAAATTATACCAATAAAAGCAACTAATTTTGCATTTTTCTGGGAAATTTAAATTTTTGTCGGAAATAAACAGGGTTTAAAATGTCAGGCATGGAAATGATTTTAATAAGGTCAATTATTATAGTTTTTAGTTTTAAATTTGAGTAACGAATGAATGATTCATAATTTACTGATGAGGCAATTTATTTATTTTATTATTAATTTGAACACCTTTGTATATATTTATGGTGATACTGTTTAAATAATGAAATTTCCACTTTAACCATAATATTCCATCAGTCTATAATTTTTTCTCGTTGATCTGCATACCAATTTTCACAATAATCCTCCTCCTACCTGTAACAGTGGACATAACACCATAAAGAAATTTCTGTAGCAGTGACAAATTCCACGATCTCCATTTTTATTATTATTAGTGAAATAAAAAACCAAAGTATAAAATTCAATAGGAATTTAGTAAATGCTTTTAATAAGCCGCTTTGAATTTATATAAGAATCCCTACCAAACTCCTTGGTCCATTCCTTAATTATTCATTTTGGAGAGTGTATGTTAAAATAAATATAGACTAATTTTCAGATAATAATATACAATGTCATTATTTCTGAATTTTAGAAGGAAAATGTGTATTTTAATTATATATGATGGTGAAATTCAATCAAAAAAATTCGAGTTTTCGAAATCAAAAATTGGAATTGAAAATTATTTGTAATTTATTCAGTACTAGTACAATCAATAACGGATCATAGTTCTGCTCGAAAACAATGAAAAAAGGTCCGGAAGACACAAAAATTGTATGAGCCACTTAATAAAAGCAACAGAGAATTTCCTGGAAAATATGATGCAAATCACAATAGTAATTCATTTGATAAGTATTTATTCACGCTACCAAATTAAGAAAATCTACAGGATAAACTTGTTTTTTTTGATTTGTAAACTTGAATTAAAATATAGGTTGGAACCGGCCTTATTTCCAAGAACAGGTTTTAATCACCTTTTCAAAATCAGAACCGGATTAACCGGGTACCCAGTTATAATAATAAAACAGCAAAACGGCCTTCAATTGATAAATTGATAATCCATCCAATTCATAATTTTTTATTTTGTGTGAGAACAGCTAATGTTTTATAGTTTTGGGTTAATAGGATTATTTGTTTTCCAAGTTCAAACTTGTTATTATTTACTTTATTCAAGACAAAGTTGTTTTTATAACTTTAGGAATTCGAGTTTCTTATATACATACATGTCCATTAATTATTAATTAAATAGAACATTTAAAAATGTAGACATGCAAACGCAATTAAACATGGGAACTGCAAATTAACTGCAATTCAATTTTCATATACCGCAACCACAATTAGTTGCAACTAGTCGCAATTAATCGAGGAGCCATCTTTAAACGCAATGTTTATTACACTCTCGCCACTTACCTCGTGACATTATTGCTACATAATATAATAATAGTATGTACAATCAAACCTCGCTTCATCGAATCTTGTCTCAACGAATTATAATTAAATTCGCGTCATAATAACGAATTTGTCTCGCATATAAAATTCGTTGAAACGCGATTGGTAATTTTAATTTGGTATAATGATAACAAATTTTAAATGCAATTTTCTTATGCGTCTCATAGTTTCGTTGGAACGAAATTTGACTGTATAGTAATAAAAATAAACGTAATAATAACACGAAATCGTGTAAATAAACGTATAAAGTTGAGATTGATCAATTCAAAAATTCTTTTATTATATACTAAAACAAACGAAAACAAATGGAATGTTCGTTATTTCTTTTTAAAATAAATTTCAGTTTAATCTAATTACCCAAATAAGCCGTGTAAAATAAATTTCTTAGCTGGCTGACCATAGATTATTTACAGAAAAGAATATTGGCTAAGCCATTCAAAAATTTCTTAATATCAAACGGGTTCAACCGGTTTTAAAATTCGTTTGCCCGAAATAAACCGGTTCCAACCTCTAATTAGAAACATTCAAGATCAGATTGTTTTTTGAAACTAATACTAAACTATGTATGATTTAAATCTTGTTTCAAAAAGACTGTCGAATAAATTAGAAGAATGAAAAATTTAGTACAAAAAATTTCATTTTTTAAATTTACCTTCCAAGAAATTTATTGCGATTTCCAACCCTATTTGCAATGCAGTATTTATTAAAGAATCTAAAATAAAAAAAGACGCACAAATATTGTATATCAAAGAATTATTATATAAATTCATTATTTCACATGATCAGAATTTTCGTAATTTAATAATAGTAATAGTAATGTATTTTAAAGAACTGGTATTTCGGTTTATTTTTGATAAATCCGATTGGAATCATAACAACCGGATTTATTTTGACCAATTTGTTTGAAAAACTTGGAGTCGAAAGTCAAAGGCTGGCGGTTTGTGTATATCTGATAAGTACTTATTATATAGTAAATTATTTTCCTGCTCTAACGTTTCCTTAAAAAATTTCCACTATTACTATAAATTTAGTATTTCTCGTGTGAATTGTGTAATGTTATATTTTCCAACATAAAAATAAAAAAAAAGTACCAAAATCTTTTGGAACCATCAAATATGAAAGATACCATCATAACCACAATACAAACAGCCGTCATAGTCATCTTTGGGTGGTATGAACCACGTGAACCATCAACACAAGATTGGAACAGTGGTAATGAAACTCAAAGCAACTTGCAACAATAATAAATATCTTCAATGGATTCAATATCGGGATTTAAAAAACATTGAGAAGATATTTGAAGGTGGATTTTGCAACTATATATACAAAGCTACTTGGGTAGATTGTGGTAAATCTGTTGCATTAAAAAAATTAGATAATTTGAAAAGTATTTCTAATGAATTTTTAAATGAGGTAATATTTTATTTTTATTTATTGTTATCATGGAATTATATAAAGCTAGTATCTGCAACTATGAAGCTAGATTACAACCAGTTGCAGACACCAACTTTAAATTCATTATTATTTCTAAATTAGATATTTATTTTATTTATTTATCATCAGTTCAAGAATTATATAAAATTTCATAGATTTACCAAGAAATTGATATTTATGGAGTAACGCATGATCCAACAACAAACCAATATATTTTTGTAATGAGATTTATGCAAAAAGGAAGTCTTCATAATTATTTAACAAAAAAATTTTAAATTAAAACCCTTAAACAAATTATTAAAGGTTTAAAAGATATTCATGAAGAAGAAATTATTCATCGTGATCTTCATAATGGTAATATTCTTCAAAATGATTCTGCATGTATTACTGACTTGGGATTATCAATTCCAACTGATCAAGATTTAACATCGAATAAAAACAATGTATTTGGAGTATTACCATTTGTAGCACCAGAAGTGTTAAATAATAAACCACACACAAAGGCATAAGATATATACAGTTTTGGTGTTCTAATGTCAGTAGTGTCAACAAGTCAACAACCTTTTAGTAATGATATAGATCTTGCAATCAAGATATGTGAAGGAGTAAGGCCTAGCTTCTCCAATAATACATCAAAAGTTTATATTGAATTAGCTCATAAATGTCCAAATAAACGCCCAACTGCAAAAAAAAATATTGATTTTTGGAATAGTTCATTTAATAATGATAAGAGCGGCTTGATGAAATGGACGAGTTTAAATTTGATCCTTCAACGATTACAGCAACAGTGCATCCTAATGCTGTTTATACAAGTAGATTATTGAAATTTACAAATCTTCCGCAGCCACTAAATTCAAACAAATAATAGAAATGGTAATTATTAATCTATTGATTTGATCTACGATCAATATTATCTAGGTTCATAGCAAATGCATTTAGACATTTAAACACCAATAATATGTAAATGGTGATAATTTGGAAACATTTTTGTCGATCAACAACAAAATTCAATTTTAAAAATACAAAAATAGGTTGCCAAGATGTATAATGTGTATATTATGTTTGTTGGATCACGTTAACCAATCAATTTTATTATTATTATTTAATTTCCTATTCTAGAATTAAAAATTAAAAATTGTTTCAAAATATTGCTATTATTATTATTTACTTATTTTATTAATTTATTTATTATTATTCTTTCTCCTATCTTTTTTTTTGTAACTATGTAATTTCGATGATGAGAATAAAGAAAAAAAGAAGAAAGGAGAGAAAAAGAACTGTTTTTAAAAAAACATTGATCTAACAATTTTCTAATAATTCATAATAATAATAATTCATTCATAATACACACATGTAAGCTCGACAAGCGGTCATTTAATTTATATTATCAAGTATTTTAAACAATTGATTGCTGCGTCCGATTTATCATACCACACAAGCCACAAAATAGAATATAAATATGAATTCTAAATTTCCCAAAAAAAATAAAAAAATTTCAAATTTTTTTTTAAAATAAAAAATTATTTTCAGGAAAAATTTTTTTTTTTTTTGATATATTTATGATAAAACAGCATCAGCAACAACAACAATAATAATAAACAGTATTAATAACAATATTAAATATAATAAACAGTAGAAATGAATTTAGTAAAGTCTTTTAATTATTTTATAATATTCACACAAGCATTATTATTACAATCAAATTATCATGTAGAATCACATCGATATCATAATCATAAATTAAACAGTAAACCTCGTCGCAAAAATAATCGTCATCATCATCATCATAAACATTTTAATTCACATCTTCATTTTCATCCAACAAAAGATTATTCATATTTAAACCCAGGATCAATTCCAATTAACGATAGCTATAATTTTAGTTGTAAATCGATATGTGGTGATGGATGTATACTTGGATTATCCATGGTTATTTTATTTTATTTTGGTATCTCGCTATTCATCATACGACATTATTATATAAGAAGACAATTACGTAGGAATGGTACGATCATTGTCACTACTAGTAATAGAATTGATCCGGAACTTGGCGGGCATAAAAGACGAGATAGTGATGAAACTGTTGTCAATGCATTCACTAGAGATTATAGTGGTGACGAAGAGTCGACAAAATCGTTATTAAGTCAATAGGTTTATTTTTTTTTATTATTATGTAAATTATATTTTATATTTTTCTTTTTGTATTTATGTTTATTGTATTTTATTATTATAATTATTATTATTGCATGCAATGTTGTTTAACAAATAAATTATTTGTGACAAGTTTGAAAGTCACGCACAAAAATGCGACTGAAGGTTTATTATAGAAATGAAATGATGTTTTAAGTAAGCTCAATTCTATATATCGATTTTAAGCTTTATAGCACCTTATTATTACGTATGATTTGTCACAAAGAACATGTATAGCTTAGAGGCAATACCCTTTTTGTATATTTTTTTTTGAATAAGTTACTCGAATTTGTCAAAACACGATTTTCAATGTTTGGTATCTGATACAGTGGAATCCTTGTTTCAACGAATTTGAATGAAATTTTCTTATATATCCAGCCAGTCACCTCATTGTAACAAGGTTATACTATGTGTTTTATTTATTTAAAAGAAAAAAATTTTTTTTTGCTAGTTTTTATTATATTACATTTTAATAACGTTCTATCTGTACACGCCAAGAATTGTGATTGATGTTTTATGCAAAAAAACACGACTCATTGTTCTAATTAAAAAATATGGTCTTTGGCAATATGCAAGTAATTTAAAAGTCACTCATTCTATTAAAAATCCTGCATGATATGAAAAACTCATACCAATCTTGCTCCTTACTGACAACATATTTTTCTGATGATCACAGTTCTTTTTGTCTCCATCAAGGTTTTTTTGTACACCTGAAGCATGAGTAGGATTTCTATCTGAATAAAGTTTACTTGAATTATTTGAACCATTCATAATTAATATGCACATTGCTATCTCACTTTTTTTTCAGTATTTCAAAATGTCAATTGTTTTAATAAAATGGTTGTTGCAATCTTCAAAGAAAAAAACAGAACATTCCACAGTGGAATAGTGGAATTCCAATTCATCTCAAAAATTGGTACATATGTAAAATTATTCAAACCATTATTACTATATATAAAAATCTGGCAAGTTACATATCTAATATCACTAAAAAATCTGGCTCATCACATACACAATTATTATTACAACAGCAAAATTCTTATAAATTTAGGTAAAGAAATAATGAATATGGTCATTGCTAATATTATTAGAATTTGGGGCATCAATAAGAAAATGGTCTTTTGCAGCATTGCAGTTTTAACAGTAGCTTTTACTGGTTGCTCCCAAAGACTATAATGTTATTACTATCTTTACAGATAGTAAGTCAACAAATCATTTAAAGCACAATTCTACACACATATCCTTGAAACACATTTTGGTCAATATTGCATGCATGCATGATATCATTAATATCAATAAGATTAAATTATTATTCAAAAAGATAAGAGCATACACACACTGGAAACACACATGATGAAAGAGCAGATGCTATTGTTAATGATGCTTTGAATTCTTCCATTACTCGGATCAAATATGAACCAAAAATAATTATTGACACTCATCTATACCATTCTCATACAATAAAAGTTTTGCAGAATGGTAAAAATCAAAAATATCAAAAAGATGAAACACATTGGAACAATGCTTTCTTCTCACTCAATGATGATGGAAACATCTTTCTTCTGATCACAAAGCTTTCAAAATCAAACTTATGATAGGAAAAATCCAACATTAGGACATTTTAAAAAAAGATGACAGTCAGTGCTCAATATAATGAAACATTTGTTTTTCCAAAAGCTTATTATTGTCAAAATGTCATGTGTAATTTAATTTTGATTGATTAAATAATACAAAACATTCAGCACAGAAAATAAAAACAAAACAAATTTATCTGATATGAACTATATCAACTATGCAGAAAATTTAATAGTAATAATGATAAGCATAAATTTGACAATTATGATAATGATCATGGTAATTGAACAATATAGGTACATTTAGCACAGAACTGTTCACAAAAAATGCACTTTCAAATGCTCCCATTTTTAATCCATTATATCCAACAAAAGATTTGATGTCATCACTATCAACACAATTACCTAGTAACACCTCTCTATTAATAGTAACAATGTTAATAATACTAGTGACCTAATTCACAATTTCCCTTATCATTTATTTGAACATGATTAAAATTATATAATTTTGATTTTGATGCATTCTATTACACATAATTAATTAAATATTTTTATTTTAAAAAATTTATCTATAAACATTATATTATAATAGCAATAAATAAATTTTTAATATGAATTACAATAAATTTAAAAGCAATATTCTGAATAGACCTATCTATAATAATAAAAAAATAGATGATATTTTAATTTACACTTTTGCACTATGGTTGGCTCAGTCTAAAGACCTCCTATTTCCACGCCACACATTCAAATTTCAAAATTACGATTTCGTGATTCATTCAAAACTGGTCTTCACATGATTTTGGTTAAAAAATTATTTTCCTTCCTGCCAAATTTAGATATGATTGTCAAGTATTAATCTAAATTTAACAATGATCCTAGTGCTCAAATTCCTCATGAGCATAGTAATATACTTGTTTTAAAAAAGAATAGAACTCTACAACCAAATAATTTTTTTGAAAAATATCTATTACATTAAAATTAAAGACCCATTCCATCAACTACACTCACCTGCCATAAGTATTGGCAATTTTGCAGATCGCTGGAAATAATTGAACAAAGTGAAATAAAAATAACTCAAAATTTTATTATCACAATCACTTTTGTGTATTAAGCAAAAATCAATTTTCATAATAATTCCCATAACATACTTGAAATTTATAATGTTTTGTTTACAATTAATAATTTCATTGGCTTTAAAAGTCAAAGTAAAAATTTTTTGAAATTTTCAAAAAATTTTCAATTGATAACAAAACCTAATTGTCAAGTTTTAACATGTCTAGATAACATAATAAAAAATGTGCGCCATGTTTTGAAATATATATATATATATTGGTCGAATAATACATAATACAAACATTTATTAAAATTGTTTTTAGATCTTCACATTGTTTTTCACAAAAAAATCATATATTTAAACCAGATGACTAAAATTAGAGAATTATCTGTTGTTTGAGCACGCAGAGGTAATTGGTGCTTGGAAATGTGATGTATGCAAGTCAGAAATAAGCAAAAGACTTGGGATACCATTGCGAACAATATATAATAATAATAGGAAAATATTATATACAGAAAGGTTCTTTTTATGGAATATACAGAACCCTACCAAAAATAGCAATTCATTCTA
>CAJVPN010000708.1:0-22518 GCA_910592215.1 Entrophospora candida
TGCAAATTTATGTTCTTCAGACTTAAATTTTTAGATCTGTATAATTTTTAACTGCATTGATGCAATGTGAATAACGCCAAACAATTACTATTTTTTCAGGATTAATTTGTTCATTATCAATTATATTATTTCATTGTACTACTGCTTTATTGTTTAAATTCTATCAATTTATTTCGTTAAATTACTTTCTGTTAGTGGCCAACTCTAAAATATCTATTGTAATGAGTGCATTAATGTTTTCTTGAATCGTCTTGATTTTTCATACATAAATATGGAGGTACATGCTTAGTAAGTTGTTCTAAAAATGTTGTATTTAAAAAATTTATTTATCGTGAAATTTGTTTTATGTTTTAATTCAAGTTTTTGGAAGCAAAAAATTAAAAAGTTTTCTATTTTTACATTTAATAAAGCTATACATTTTATCAAACTAAATAATCTGATGACATTTAAGTAACAATATTTTTTACCTTTAGATTTGAACTTTTCCATTTTCTATTTTATCAATGGTACTCGTTTACCTAAGAAAATGAATTATATTTATTATATTTTTAATTTTTTTTTATTTTCATATGCGCAGATTCTATAATCGTGTAGTTTTCCACTAAAAATATCCACTCGCAGATCATCCACTAATATTTTTCCCACAAGAATATCCGATCCACTAAAATAAAAATAAAGTTATTTATATAACATTTCTCAACTTCAGACACTGCAGTATAAAAAATCCAAACATAAAATTATTTGGCATTATTAACCTCCAAATAATTATTTTATTGTAATAAAAGCACACCATAAAAAATAAATAAATAAATATAGTAGAATACAAATAAATTTTTATAAGTTATTTTCTTTTTTTTTCAATCCATGAATTAATAGCATCAATTGTATTATTACATTTTGGTACATCTATACCAGTATACATTTTTGATACCATTGGATTGGTTGAGGCCAATTTTGACTTCAGATTCCATACAAATTTCTTGAGCAATTTGTTTTTGACTTATTGCTACAATTCTTCTATGACAATCCACTACAGATTTGAATCTTTCAAGAAGAACCTTTTCTGCTTTTGTGAGTTGTTTCTTTTTTCTTTTTTCCCACTGTTCACTTGGATCACCATTTGTAGATACCTCATTTCTTCTTCTATCACTAAAAATAGCAGTAAAATAAATAAGTAAATAAATAAAATAATATGCAATAATTTCTCAATTACCTTTTTTGTGTATTTAATAATTTCTCTGCAATTAGGCTTTGAGTTGATTTAATTGATTCAACTCGAATAGTGATATATTGATCTATTGGTAAATTTCTTTTTTTATGTCCATATTTTTCACAATGTTATTCTCAACTTCAACTGTAGCTGTAGTATGTCTTGTATGGCTTTTTACAGAAGGAATTATATCAGACCAAAATAATATAGTATTCCACCATGTACTTTTAAAGTATTTTTGTAATGAAGGGTTATATAAAGGGTTTAATACTAGTTGGTTAACTGTATCATATTTTATCACTTTTACATTTATGTTTAAAGTGGGAAAATTAATTGTATAGTTTTTGTTTTCTTCCAAAATTAAAAATAATAAATCATTATTGATCTTATAATTCCATTGATTAATCAATGGAGTTATTACTTCATCATAATCATCTTCATCACTCAAATTTTGTATATCAAATTTATTAGAAATATAATCATCATTAAAATGAAAAATGTCTTTTATAAATGATGAATTTTTTTCTAAATGAATGTTTGTTTCTCTTAATTGAAAAAATTACTGGTTTAGAAACCAATTCTATTTTCCTATTTCATTGATTGCACCAACAATTGTTATTGTATTGATTCTAATTTTATTCCACATTTTCATTGCAAATCTTGAAATGGGGTTTTTTTTCAATATTATATTCTTCAGACTTAAATTTGTTAGAACTTGTATAATTTTTAACTGCATTGATACAATGCGAGCAATTACTATTTTTTCAGGATTAATTTGTTCATTATCAATTATATTATTTCATTGTACTGCTTTATTGTTTAAATTCATCATCTATCAATTTATTTTGTTAAATTACTTTCTGTTAGTGGCTAACTCTAAAATATCTATTGTGATGAGTGCATTAATGTTTTCTTGAATCATCTTGATTTTTCATACATAAATATGGAGGTACAGGCTTAGTAAGTTGTTCTAAAAATGTTGTATTTAAAAAATTTATTTATCGTTTTATTCAAGTTTTTTGGAAGCAAAAAATTAAAGTTTTCTATTTTTACATTTATTTAAGTAACAATATTTTTTATTTTCATATGCGCAGATTCTTATTACCCCCTAAATTTTAGAGACCAACCCAAACAGGGAACAGAAAGTAGATCATTTTTCTTTAGACCTTATGATGTTAATGCCAAAAATCCGCTCATATAAATTTTTCGAAAAAATATTAACATATTAATATATTAATTGTAACAATATCACACATGGAGCCTACCCTTTAAACGAAAGTTTTTTCATTTTAAAAATGTTTAATTGCTAATACTAAATTTGTAATATTTTTTTTGAAAAAGTGATTCAATTTGTGTGGCAGCATTTAAGTAAAAATATTTCATTTTAAAATAATTGAACGAATTTTTATTAAAATGTCTTTATTATTATATGAATAATATGCACTGACTTTTCCATGATTTTTTTTTATTAATAAACACAACACTATGATTAAATTGGTTATCAAAATATTCAAAAAATTAATATGGAAATTAGTTAGATTTGATAAATTGAGTTTTTTCTATAAATGAAATTTATCTATGTTTGATAATGAAATAATGAATGAATAGTAATAAGCGAAAAGTATATATAATGCGATAAAAGATTAGAAAAGGTCAGTATAAATTTCCTCTAATAAAAAAAAAAATCAAAAATGTTAAATTTCTTCGCCTTCTCTACTAATAATCATTCCAATTACAACAACGATAAGATAACAATAGCATCAATACTATTGTTATTGTTAATATTATTAATTCAATTACCATCGACTTATTCGGTTACGAGAGAATATGATTTAACCATCACTTATGAGCCATTAAAAACCGATCCTAGTCGATTAGCAATCCACGGTAATGGTCAACATCCACTGCCAACAATAATTTGTTATTCGGGAGACTTGATTAGAATGAGAATAAGAAATAAACTTAATAAAATAAAAAGAAATAATAGTAGAAGAAAAGGAAGCATCAGTAATGATGAAATTGATGCAATTACTTTACATTTTCATGGTATTTTACAACGTAATTATGATCACACAGTTGATGAGCATGGAAATAAAATTGATAATGGATTAGCAGATGGTGTCCCATTCGTTAATCAGTGGCCTACGTTACCTGGAGAAACTTATTTATATGAATTCAAAGTTGACAAACAAATAGGAACTTACTTGTAAGTAATTCAGTGAATATTAATTAATGGGTGTTAGTTTATAAATAAATAATCAACAGCATTAATTTCATCCACGTGTCTTTAGTTATCATTCGCATTGGGCATTATCTACGATAACAGGACATGGTGCATTCATTGTGAAAGATAAACCACCAAAAATTTATGGTAGTTTTGAAGACCATCAATTAACTATTACTACAATCGCAAACACCACCACCTCCAATAATAATAATACACCAGCAACAATAAAAAAAAAAGAGGAACCCTTTATAATAATGTTTTCCGATTTATGGGCTCAAAGTGATGAAACATTGGCAAAAGGATTAATGGATCCAAAAAATTTTACTTGGGTTGGTCCACCATCTGACCTGTTGATAAATGGCAATTTTTTAGGTGACACGGTGTTTCTAGTTGAACCAAAGAAAACTTATCGTCTTAGGATTATTGCTGCAACTACACTCGAGGCTATAGTTTTTGGTACGTTATAATGTATGGGTGGTAGCATGAGTTTTTGTAGTTGTAGTGTTAATGTTTTTAATAAATTTTTTGTTAATATACATTTCTTTTTATTTTCTATTAGGAATTTATAATCATAAAATGACAATTATTGGTAGGCAAAGAGAAAATTATAGAAATTATAATATAATATAATTAATTTTATAATTAACCACGATTATTCTTATCTATCTATTAATATATAGAGGTTGATGGATCATATGTGAAGCCAGTGACAGTTGACTCATTACAAGTATCTCCAGGAGAAAGATACTCGGTATTAATTACTACAGATCAAACGCCTGGTGATTATAATATTTTGAGTGAAATCAGATTACGTAACGATACAACAACTAGTAAGAGAGATCCAAGAGCAACTCTAAGATATGTGATCTCGCCGCCGCTGCCACCTTCTCCAAAACCATTGAATGTTCCAACGTTGCCAGTACCATATCCTCCGCCGATAAAATTTGAAATGTTGACAGACAGTGAACCAATGCCAAAGAAATCCGATCGTACATTGATTCTGTCAACAAATCAAGATCTAACAACAACAAACGTTCAATCAGGTACAAGAATAATAAGATGGAGCGTTAACAACAATGTATTCAAAGATTTCAAATCACCCGTACTATTGGATTTGATTAGCGGTGCGAGATCGAGAGATGTTGATTGGAATGCTCTGAATAGTACTACTGGATATGATAAAAATCGTAAGACTTATCCGATCAGAGATGGCGAGGTTATTGATTTGGTGTTTCAGAATACAATCGGTTTATCAGGAGGATGTGATTATCATCCATGGCATTTACATGGACATAAATTCTGGGATATTGCTTTTGGACCTGGCACATTTCCAAATGGATTAAATATAAAAAATGTTGCAGAGTATCCTGTGGCAAGAGATACCACATTAGTTTATCCTGGTATATTAACCAATGGAACAAAACTCGGCGACGGGTGTGGATGGAGATTGGTTAGGTTTGTAGCTGATAATCCTGGAGTTTGGGCTGCACATTGTCATATTACACCTCATATGGTAATGGGTATGATGACTTTGTTAGAGGAAGCAATTGATAAACTACCACATATCCCTTCATTGTAGATAAATACATAGTAGATTTAATTAATCATTTTATCTTAATTTCAACCATTTGATTTCAATAATAATTAATTACACTATTAACAATAGGCGCCCTCACAAATTAAAAACTTTTTAATCTGATTACATTAAGATTTGATTTGATTTGATATAATCTACAAATTATATAATATTTAATTTTTATTTAACACAATAATAATAATAAAAATTGTTTTCCGGATTGGAATTAATAATTCAAATAAACGAACAAACAAATAATTCAAATAATTCGTATAATCATTTGATGCATATTCTAAATTTTTATTCAATTCGTTATCTGATTTGGTTTTTTAACATTTCTAGCTTTTTCCAAATGTGCGGCTTGCTTATTTCATCTTGGCATTTTCTTAATTTGGAAGAATGTAAATCTGTTAGTAATGTATTGTTTGCTGGTTGCTTACAAGAAAAATGATGATTTTCTTTTGTAACTTGTTCTGGTCACGTGGTTAAACAATCTTTTTACTAAATAGGAAAGATCATTTTGTGCCAAATTTTTTGATGTCTTTTAGATGACCTAGACCATATTTCACACATTTGTGTTTGTTTGATCGACAACGGGTTTATTCTAAATGTTAAAATAGGAATGCCAAATTTGGTTAAAGCGCTGCATTGTTGGATGTGTGTGTGTGTGCGTAATTTTCTTTGTTGTTATTTTCATTACATCACCTTGAATTGGTTCTTTTTTAATTTCTAAAATTTCCCAATATTGTCGTTGTGTTTCTTAAATAATGATTTACAATAAAAAATAGCTAAATTGGACGGATACAAATTCCGGCGTGTATAGTAGTATCTCTCATTTTAATAATCTAAATAGGGAATATCATTTTTTTTAAATTTTCTTTTTTTTTAATAAAAATTTTTTTCAAAATGGGAGACACCAACTACAATAACAACAAAAACAACAACAAAAACAATAACAACAACAACGACGACAATAGTAACAATAACAACAACAATAACGATGACGATAACAAAGCTAATGCTAACGCTACTGTTAATAACGTCTTAAAAGAAAATTGCTTTGCAAAATTCAAGGTAATTATTCATTCTCTTTTCAAAAAAAGAAAAAAGAAACTAATATCCTTCTTCTCCATTTTTTCTTCACTCCTTTCATTTCATTCCACGTATCAAGTTAATAAAAATACACGGTGTTACTGATGGCGAAGATGTTGAAAATATTATGATCGATAATAAGGATAAATCACATATTCAATTATTTTATGATATAACAAAAGTGAAGACTAGTTCAGATTTAAAAGATTGTAAACCATCTTACTGCAGAGAAGTTCTTCGACCACATCCAAAATATAAGTTATATTGGTACAATTCAGCTTTAAAATCAGTGCAACAGTCAACTAATAATAATAATTCTGAAAAGTATGATTATGAACAAGAAAATTCATCAGTACCAACAACAATTTGGTCAATCGATCAATTGGATAAATTAAAGCATTCAAAAATATTTCGTAAAGTTAAACGACCAAAATCATTCGTCATAACGTGTGCTAAAACCAATTCTTCAGTACATTTTAAATATAAAAAAACTAAAGATAAAAAACCCAGTAAAAAAAAGGATAACAGTAAACCAAGTGGATATTCAGCAGACGTCGAGGTACCATTCGATAATACATGCATACAACAATATATATGGTTGAAAAGTACGAATGGATCGAAATGGGTTTTATTTGCAAAGAATAACCCAAAAATTGCTTTAGTGGAATTTCGTAAAACTGCATGTGGAAATGAATTTGATGTGGCGTTTATGGTTAAGCCGCCAAATGGTTGGGATCCTAAATTTGCTTTTGATCGATTCAATAGTAATAAGAACAAGATAATTGCTGCTAACAATAACAACAATAATCCGCTATCCAAATCGTTATCTAATAATAATAATAATAATAATAATAATAGCAACAACAACAACAACAATAATATTAATGGCCTGACTACTCCAACAACACCATTTACACCTATTACTATACAATATCCATCTGGATTCACCTCAATTCGCGACTCAAATACAACTGGCTACATTTCCGAATACTCATCATCATCACCACAAGAATGCTCATTCCCATACGACGAAACACCAAGGGATTCCAATCTAATTTATAATGCAATTAATATTGGTAATATAGCTAAAAGTATGAATAATATGAAAAATGGCGATGGGTATTTTTATGAAAATTATGATAATAGTGATGTTAATGGCGATGGAGATGATAAAAATGATGACGATGGATCAAAATATTGGTTGGAATTTGTGTTAGCTTCAACTGTTACTATACAAGACGAAGTTAATTCCAACAAAAAGAAATTGTGGATGAATACTAAATAATTATTTAAATTTAAAATTAAATTTAAATAATGTTATTTATTTTATTTTTTTTTTTTATATAAACATTTATAAATAGATTTTTTTTGATATTTTAATGAACGTTTATATAGGTGGCTAAAGAAAAAAAAGCCATTATTATTTTTTTGTCATCCAATAATAAATTGTATACCTACCTCTTACCTGTCAATTTAAAGCTTTGACATATTTAAAAATATTTGAACCTAAAATAATAATAACACAGTATATTTTTTGATTTGTCATATAACATTTTTGTCCATAAATTTGCTGATATAATGGTATAATACATGCGACCGAGAGCTGATGTAATAAAGATTTACAAAAACCAATAGCAAAAAATTAATTAATTATTAATATATATATATTCATTGAGATTTGATCATTGTTGTATTCCAAAAAATTAATATTAACGGAACCAAATCAAATCATATCTCTCACATCATATCACATCTTTACATTTACATTCATAAATCCACTTATTTATTCATCCATTGAGAATTTTCCTATTGTTTTTCATTACATTGTTGTTATTTTTTCAAATGTTAATTAAATTTAAATAATGATAAATTTGTCTATCTTATTATTACAATTCCATCCAATTCCATCTTCGAATAATAAGCGGTAATAACAATAAAGATATAACAATACAACAAAAACAGTTTGCATACATTACATGGAGTATTAGTATGCTGTAATGATGGAGACACAGGAAAATGCAGGGCTCAAAATTTTGGTGACCAGTTTACCATTGGCCAAAGTTACAATTGTTCTATGACAATTGTAAATTTCCAAAAGGGTTAAAGATAATCTTTTTTACCGTTTTCATATGTTTGTCTGGATCAATTGGATCCATTCTTTTTTTTTTGGATCTTAGAAATGTTGACTACACAGTGAATCTCGGTTTAGTAGGCCTCGATTTAACGGATAATAAAAACCTTCCGATATAACGGTTTTTGGGAAATTGTCCGTTAAACCGAGATTCACTGGGATTGTGCCTGCTCTGCAATTATATTGAAAGTGGTTTTTCTGACACATATTAAAAAAATATTTTTCTTCATATATATATATATTTGGAGAAAGTACACAAGGCAACAGTGTATGAAAAATGAATTGATGAAGGGAAAGTGGTTCAATAATTCGAGTAGTTCTGTCATATTCAAAGTATTTGGGCATATTTTACATTGATTGTATTACGCCCTAGTGATCGGTCCCCTTTATTCTAATCTTGATGGAAAATATTATCACTGCATAATAATGTTTGAAACGCATGATATTTTTTTTTGGAGAACATGAAAAGAACTGTTATCTATGTAAAAATGAATCCAAAAATCAAGTGGTCAAATGGGAAGACTGAGGGAACAGTATGAATGGAATGTGTCAGTATTGGTATCAGTACTGGGGAATTTTGTAAGCGTTAGTTTACATAAGATTGTCACGCATCATAATTCGATGTTACACATATGGTGAGTGACATTGACTTTTTTGACAGCAAGCAAATCAATTTGGGTTGGATGTATAAATTACATTCTACAATTTGTCGAAGCAAGCTTTAACTAGCCACTCATACTATTCTCAAAGAGGAGTAATTTTGATTTGAAATAAAAATTCAACAATCTGTTGATACTTGGTTCATTAATAATAATGATTTATTCATTATAAAAATATTATATATTATTATTAAATACAGTTCTCTATGACGGATCTTTCTGGACTGAGAATTTTATATTTATATTTATATTAATATATACAATAGCACTGGGATTCCATATTAATGGAAAATAATTAGTAATTGATCCTTTCTTGGTGCTATATATTTTTTGGCATACAAAAGATCTGATGTAATTTCCAAATTTGGTTAGTACATGAACACACTACTAGACTAGATTTTTTCTCTTCAATCTTTAAATGCATAACTATAAGGTGTATTTTTTCCACTGCTGTAATTTCTTAGACTCCATAGTGGATTTGCAAATTCGTATACCATTAAGTAGAAACTATATAGATTATAAAGCCTTGATAATATCGTATGTTGGTAGTAGTACGGTTGTGATGCCAACAAATAATGGCGTTTTGTTTCAGATGGATGGATTCAAGAAAGAATATTTGGTATAGGTAAGATGCGAGAGATTAACAACAAAAACATGAAAATAATTTACCAAGTAATTAGTTGATAAACCAAATTTGACAGAATATTTGACAAAAAAAGTAATCTGTGAAAGAGATTTCTAATAACAATAATAATAATAATAATAATAATAGATCAACCAGGCAGAAATATGTAAGAAGCTAGAGTGAAATTAATCATTCACTAAATTAGAATTGAATGAAACAAAAAAGGAGGAGAGAGTCGGGAAGAACGAAGAGAGATATCTAAATCATCATCATGACAAATTACTCAATTAAATAAATAGAACAAAGTAGAAAATGGCACAACATAATAAACAACAAATAAACAAAACTGGTTCCCCTGAAATAATGAATTTATTTATTTATGTATGCATATACATATTTAAGGATGGTCGACCAATTGAACCATATCTTTATATCACGCACAATGAATTAATGAATTCGAAAAGTTTAGGCGTTTTTATAATCTTTTTTTTTTTATTCTTTTAAGAGTTGAATGGGTTTAAATGAGGATAACCAATTATTAACTGTTAAATTTATGGGTTCTAATGAATGAAATAATAATTGGAAAAAAAACCAACTTCAAATTTTTTCAGATGATTTTAGTCGAATTAAAGAAGAAAGAAAGAATAAATTTAATTTAATTTTTGTGAAATTAAATAAAACAAAAAACATGTGAATTTTTTAGATGTTTTCTTGTTAAAATTTTTATTGTGTGAGAGAGAATGAATGATTAAAGTTGTTTTTTGTGTAACAATGATATTATTTTTGGTTTTTTTTTAAAAAAAAAATTGTGGAGAATATTTACATTTGTGGAATAGTGTGCATATTATATATACATGTAACAATAATAAAAAAAAATGATAAATTATTATTGGTGGTGATATTTTTATTATCATCACAATCAATTTATATATATTCTGTTATATGGGCGTTAAAAAATCAAATAAAATCAATTTTTGAAAGTCATATATACTTTTTTGATGATGAAAGATTGACTGGAGAGATGGAATCATCGAAGAGGAGCGATTTTGTGAATTGAATTGAACTAAATGAAAGTCATTGGGGCTTGGTTGTTGTTATTGTTGTTGATGTGATGATGATGTGATGATGATTGACAGAGAGTTGGATGAAGAATGAGGAATGAACGAGCAAAAGAAGAATTGATTGGAGAATAGAAGTACAATAAAGTCAACAACAGGTATGAACTAATGGTTGAAGGTATATATAGAATAAAAAATAACAAAAATAACAGGTAAATAATCGAAAAAAAGGGATGGGAAAATGTTAAAATTACAAAATTACACATAATGTACATGACCCGAGCGCGTTTATTATTATTAGCCAACGAGTTATTTACTCTATTTGTTTTTTTATTAAACCAAAACAACAACAAACAAGAAAACAGATTTCGTTTGAGGTGACATTTTGTCGGTGCAACATCTTTTTAATCAAACTAATATTGGTTATAAAATTTGTTTGATAGAGTAAGATTGATGGTGATGATGATATATAATACATCAGAGAAAAGTATAATTTACAAAATTTTGATGACGAGTTTTTTGGGATATGAAAAAGGAATTTGTTTTGAAGAACTTTCCACTTGGGATTAATTAGGTCAGGCGGAATCATGATAACATATATGACGTTAATGGCTTCATGATAGGTGATTTTAAAGTTTTGTGTGATTTAAGTTAGTGATGAAGATTAATTTATTGATAAAAAGATAATATGAAAACAGTTACTTCATTTCATTTTTCATGTTTCATGAATGTGAGAGTGAAATAAAAATTTAATTAGTGTGACAAACAAAAAACTAATTATCATACATGTTTATACATGTTTTTAGCGTGATACTAGTGTTACCTGTGTGATTTCAGAGATAAAAAATTAATAGTGGGTTGGGTGATATTACAGGTGTAAAATTACCCCACACAAACTTGTATATTATTAAATTACACAAACGCCAATCTTTTCTTTAATGAGAAAATAAAAATTATTTACTCCACACATCCACACATGACAGATTTCTGAGTAATGAGTGAATAAACACATTTACTTATTTATTCATTTTGTCTATATGTCCATATATGTGTGTATATGTGTGTGGAGAGAGGGACAAGAATAGCGAAAATTTATAGAAGAACAATGTTAAGTATTGTTTGTAGGGAGAGGAGTGTGTGTGAAAAGATAGATTATAATCTGAAGTGTTATACACACACACGCACATACAAATAATGGAATTGATTGTCTTTTTGACAGTTTAAGTGCACTGGTAACCATTTTAACTATTTTATAATAAAAATAAAATTGATGCTACTTTAAATTTTGACAGTATTTGACATACTATATTAGTTAGTTGGGGTTAGGACATATACGACGAATTAAATAAGGTTAATTCCTTCTCATCTATTCTTGATGTAAGGAGTGTGTGTGTGGGCTACTAACTGCTTGCTTTATTTTAGCGTAACGAATAATGTTGTTGTTTGTTGTTGTTACAGCAGCAGTCTAAGTAGGTTCGTTGTTTACGGGCTTTTGTGTAAGGTGTTATTCATTTATTTATATTTTATATTGTAAAAAGATAAAAGATTAAGATGAAATTAATTGTATAAATATTTATCAACTATATTCATTATATTATCATATTTGTGTTACACAAGATATATTATATAATTATTTTATTGTGAGAAAACAGATATATAAAGATTGAGTTTTGGGAATTTTCCTGGAAAAAATATACATATTTCTTTGGGATTATAATTTAATAAAAATTTTATTATATAATAATGAAATAATAATATTCCTCAAAAAAAAATTCGTCGTTTTTTTTTTATAAATTAATTAATTAATTATTAATTTAATTTAATTAATTAACGTTATTTTTTTTTTTAATTTTTTCTAATTAAAATTTCGTTTTTTTAGAAAAAAACTTTTTTCGCAATGAAGAATCAATTTATTAATGATCAATTTCTTTTCCTCGTCATTTTTATTTTTGTGAGTGTGTGTAGTTTCTGAGTCTACTACGAAAAAAAAAATATATATATATACAACAAATATATAATTTTTTCGAGAACAAATATAATGGAAAAAATAATTTGTACAAGAGAGAGTATACACACACAAACGTAATATTATTATATATTAGTCAACAAAAAAAAATTGAAGATAATATAAAGAGCACAACACAAAATAAAAAAGACATCCTTTTTCCTTATTTTTTCCTCGACTCAACTCAATCAATCAACACTCAATCCAATCAATCAACCAGTTCGTTAGTTAATTAATAGTAGCAAAAACTAAAATTCAATTATTTTTTTTTTTTATGAAATTTGAATTTTTTTTTTGTGATTTTTTTTTTTTTTTAAAAACAAAAATCCAATTATGCTTTTTAATTTTTTTTTTTATTTCCTTTTTTTGACGAATAATTAATTTTTTTGGTTTTAGTTTTTTATTATTATTAATTTAATTAATCCAACTTTGTTAGATTGATCCGTTAATTTTTTTAACAATTATCACACAATTTTTCAATAGACTTTTTCGTTTGGACTCAGAAACTACACACCTCAACCAACTATATATATACATATACACTACATCTTTTTACTCAATCAATCAAAACCTACCTACCTTAACAATTTGATTTTTGTCTCTCCTATTCCACCTTTATTATTATTATTTATAAATTTCGTCGTAATTTATCAAATAATAGTAATTCTTTCCATGTTAATTTACTTTTGTTTGTCACCAACAACAACATCATTTTAATGTATTACCTTTTAATGAGATTATTTTATTTAGTTTTTACGTGTTTTTATCAAAAAATAAAACCTTTACGAAAAAATTGAATTATAATGAAATTTATAATTCTGACAGAATTTTTCGACAACAACATACAATAATTCAACGATGAAAAACAACAATATATATAATATATTCATTTAACGCGATTCAAAGAATTCAATTCAGATCATCAAACTAAAATTTGTCCTCAGATCAAGATCAATCAATCAATCAATCAATCAATCAATCAATCAATCAATCAATCAATCAACAACGCGGCTCTATCTTGCGTGTTTTTTCAACGACAATTTGATTTTAATCTTTTTTTTTTTTATATATTTTATATATATATTTTATTATATTTTATTTTAGAAGAAAAATTTATAAAATTGAAAAAAAAATCAAAAACAATCAAAAAAAATTTCAAAAAAAAATATTAAAATTTGAAATTTTTAATGAAAAAAAATTTATATTTTTATATTTTTATTTTATTTTTATTTTATTTTTTATTTTTATTTATTTATCTTTATCTTTATTTGTAAATAGATTTATTTTTTTATTTTATACATAAATAATGGACTTTTAATGTATTTTTTTATCTCTTCTCCTCCTTTAATAATATACATATATTAATACATATTTCCTTTTTTCCAACTTTTTTATATATTTTTTTTAAAAAATTCAAAAATAATATAAAAAAAAAAAAAAAACACAAAACTTTGCAAAAAAAAAAAAAACTACTGTCTTTCTCTCTCTCTTTTTCAAGTGATTTTTTTATTAATGTCGTAATATAAAATAACCCTTACCTGGTAAATTTCCCAATGTTGTGTATGTCTTGCCCATTTTTTTTAACAAATCCAGCAAAAAGTGAATGTGATTGTGCAAAGTTTTTTATATTACATCTACTTTATTTTTCACGAAGAATTTAAACCAGAAATTCTTTGAACACACACTCTGTAAATACGTAAATATGCAAGACATCCTTGAAGAATCCAGAAAAGTTTAAATTTCGTCTTTAATTACACGAATTACGTCATCAACAGGAGCAATTGTTTGCAATGAAAAAATCTAAAAGGTCATCATGATTTGATTTCCCAACATTTGGTTGGAATTTAAATTCAATAGTTAAATTACCCAATGGTTATTTTGTCCTTTAGGCATTGTCACCTCTATTTGGTTTATTTTTAATTCAATCATAACTACAATAAGAAATAGCATTTATACTATAATACCATGTGTTACCTTTTACCTTCGGTAACAGACATTACGTGTGATAGATAAACCGGGATTTTCCGTTCGAGGGAATAGACCCATCGTACATTTATAATTTTTGATATATATAATATATTATATATATATCAAAATATATACATGCTTGACATTTTAAGTTGTTGAAGAATGAATGCGTAGTTCGACAATTAGATGGAACATTGTATCATCTTTGAACTCACCATCATTTGATCATAATTTTCACAAAACTTCAAATTGGTGAACTCCGTGTAATTCTCAATTTTGCACCCAAACACCCATGTTTGACTTGGTAATAAATAATTCTAAGAAGAATGAATGTATTTTAATTCATTTCCACCTGGTGGTAGACAAGCTTGAATTTCTTCTCTCTAAGATCCATTTTCTTCGGCTTGTTCATTTCATCAACATCTCTGTTGTTTAAGTTGAAGATATTCTGGTTCAACGATTCTTTGAGTTCGTTCTTGCAAAACAGGAGAATCACTTTCAAAAGGGAATTCTACCACCTCATCTACCAAAATATTAGGTACCTAAAAAATAAAGACAATTATAAACTGTTAATATCACAATCAAATCAGATTGATAATGCTTTAAAACCCATGAAACCGCTTGCCTCAAATAATATGGCGCAGGACCTCTTAAACCACCAATTTACACATGTGCGATATTTGAAATAATAGATGTCACTTTCTGTCCTACCTTTTAAGATTGGGGCTCGAACTTTACCGTGACAGAAAGGGGATTTATTAATGTGTTTATTATTGGTTGTTGAGTTCTATTCCTTTTTAGTCGTCTCATTTACCCTTTTTTTTTTTGTAAAAATTATTATTATTGTTGTCTTGAAAAACATCTAAATATATTAATATTGAAATTCCAAATGAACGGGTCATATGATTTTTATTTTTGGAAAACTATTATCCATTACAATGAAAAGAGACATTCCCGTTTCTATTATTATTACGAATTAGAAAAAGGCAGTAATTTTTTCTCACCAACATGTGATCTCATAATACAAATTACGCGTAAAAAAAAAATAAAGTTCATGAATAATATGGATAGATCTTCATAATATTATTTATTTGTTATTGTTTCCGAATGATTATTAAACACGGGCTAATTGACTAATTAAAAAGAACAGAACCATTGATTCTATTTGTTTATTCATTCACGAATAAATATTTTTATTTTTTTTTAATCCGAGATTAAAATCAAAACAAACCGATCAACTGTACGCATGACTTTGTCAATCTGTATTAATATCAAAAAATATTAATAATCATTCGTCACCACCACCGTTATCCTTATTATCATACCATCATCGTTATTATTATTATTATTATTATTATGAGATGATTCATCCATCATTACATACATTTATTTTGATGAAAAGATTAAATCATGACATATAAAATGAATAATGATTCTATTGTCATCATTATTGTTATTGCTGTTCTCTCGAAACCGGATAATTGAAAATTAATTAAATAATAATTCTTTGAGTAATAATAGTAACAATGTTTAAAAAATATGTTAATCCTATTAACAATATTAATATCACAAATATTAGAAGAAAATTATTTATTCGAGCAACTTTACCAAAATATAACGTAAATCCTCATAATTTTTATATTTTGCAAGATGATGAACCCACTTCCACCACCACCAATACTACAAACACCAACAATAATAATTTACCAAGTTTTATGGTTGGATTTAAAAATGGGTTTTTACCAAGACAAGATCCATTGGTCAACTTACCTGATAAATTTTACGCTCTTGATTATATTTTGAAAAACATGCCCATCAATTTATCAAAAAATGGTGAAAAGAAAGGATTATTGGCTAAAGGTGAATTGGGAAACGTTGTATTAAATGATTTGCCATTATACGACGTTAATGATATCAACGATCAAAGATTTCTTTCCGGTAATCAATCGAAAAAAAAAATAAAAAATGGAGGGGGGATTTTTTTTTTTTGTAAATTTGAAAATTTAATTCCTTTTCTTAAAAACAAAACCATAAAATATTCCTAGCATTGTTTAGGGATTACACATTCTTGGCTTCTGCTTATTTACTTGAACCATGCGATATAATGTTTAGAGAGAAAAAAGATTATGGGTTAGGTAGAGCGATTTTGCCAAAAAATATTGCGATACCATTATCCATCATTGCCAATAAATTAAATGCACACCCGTTCATGGAATACGCTCTTTCCTACAGGTAACATATATAAATTATTGTATTTTATTGCGTGCGAGATATAATATCATATAAATATACGTATTAATCAACCGACTAACTCTTCCCAATAATACTAGTTTGTATAATTACCAAAGAATCGATCCATCAAAACCGATAATTTATCCAAACCTAAAACTTATTCGTGAATTTGCTGGAACATCTTCAGAACACGGATTTATTCTGGTTCATGTTGCCATGGTTGCTAACTCTGGCCAATTGGTCAGGTCGACAATTGAAACTTTGAGTTCAGTCGAATATCAAGTAAATTTTTTTATTTTAATTTATGGAAATAATAATAAAAATAGATTGATAATAAAGATATATATATACAATTAAAATTTTTTCAGAATCGAAATAAATTTAATAATTCATTAAAAAATCTTTACGAGACAATGACCTTGATTAACAAAGAAATGGAAACAATGTGGTCAAGATCTGATCCTGCAGACTATTTGAAATTTAGAACTTTTATCATGGGTTCCAAAAATCAACCAATGTTCCCAAATGGTGTAATTTACGAGGGTGTTAGTGATAAGCCTTTATATTATCGAGGTAGATTGTATTTCTTATTATATTATATATTATATATACCGTATATTTTAAAAAATGCTTTTTCATAGGAGAATCGGGTGCAAATGATTCAATGATTCCATGCATGGACAACTTATTACAATTAACGTCAAAAATGCCTGATAATCCATTAACAAGTGTTCTAAAAGATTTTAGAAAGTATCGTCCTACCAATCATAAAGAATTTCTTGATTATGTTCATCTCAAAGCCGAGCAAGTTGATGTTAGAGGATTTGCTGTAATGGTAATCATTTGTTCATTCATTTAATTTTTATTTTGAAAAAATTTTAACATTATTTTATTTTTAATTTTTTTTTTACGCGGTTTTCGGAAGTAGGATGCAAATAGTTCAGGTATTAAAACGTAACAATAATAATTATTTTTGACGATGTATATGATAATGTTAATAACGTTAACACATACATTTGCGCACATATTTTAAAGCACTTTATCTAGCAAATATGGATCAAGTACGAGAATTTCGTCATCGTCATTGGAACTTTACAAAGGAATACATCATTAAAAATACAAAACATCCTGTCGCCACTGGGTTAGTATACTTTCCCTTCACATACCCCCCCCCCCCACCACCTAATTAATATTATCTAATAATTCGCCGTTTTCTATTAATATATAACGTTATTAGTGGTTCTCCAATCGTCACGTGGTTACCAAATCAACTAGGAACAGTGTTGAATCAAATGAATCAAATAGCTCAATTATTGGATTATAGCGCTTTGACACCTGACAATAAAATTTTGGTGGATCAAATTGCTAACAGAGCTGATAGTCAAGAAAGAATTTTGAATCGCGAAGTGGAATTGTTAAAAGAAAAATTTGGTGAACTTGATCATAATTACGATAGTAGTATTAGCGGTAATGGTGGTAATCGTAATAATAATAATAATAATAACAGTAATTAACTTACAAGTGATTTATTTATGACACGTTTGACAATATAAATAGATATGAAATAAAGTAACTTGAAAATTTTCAGTTAAATGGACCGAGATTTATAGAATTGGTTCGTTCTGTTTGCATCACAGAGCCTTTAAGTTCTGTTGAGGCCTCTATTTCTTAATTAAATCGCATGCATCTTAGCCGTTTTGCTAATATCAATGAATACGTAATTGATATATATTATTAGAATGGTGCAAGTCAATGCGATTAATTATTTCTTCACTTTCCCTGCGGATATCATTGGATGGAATCTATTGCATATCGATCATGCAATATTTTTAGTAATTAATTTGTCTGGCTTGTTGATTTATTTATTTTTCTCTGTTTAATTATTTTGAATGATTGGACAAAGAATTCAAATGTGGTTGTCATTTTTCATGTACTTGTGGCTTCTAAAAAGGACAAGTTCTAATTAATGTATAAAAACGAAAATGCCAATTCTCCAAACAGTAACAGTGATTACTCGTTTATTGTTTTCTTCATCGAAATTACTACTTGGTTTCTGTTCTAATTAAATCGAAGAATTAGACATTAATCATTTTAAATCGGAATTTTTGTATTGATTGTATTCCTTACATGAATTATACGAAGTCACATCCGTCAGAGAAAAATTCTTTAAGATATTTCATTCAATTTTTCGTAATTAAGGTCACCGTAATTTGAACTTTCGTTGGGAACTTTCGGGAAAAATGTACTGGTACTTATTTGCCTCACTATTCAAAAAGTTCAAAGGCTAGTTGAAACCATGTGGAGAAACATATCAAAAATGCAACTGGAAATAAAGTCAGAAAGAATCATTTTTATCTAATTATTCCATTTGTACAAGACATCACAAACGAATTGTCGGTAACAAATGTTTATAAACTTGGATATATGTAATTCATTGTTCTATTACTATTATGATTTCAACCTGCATATACTAATGTTATTGCATGACATGTATATGAATTAATGCATATTTATTAGATTATATTTTTAAAAATTATAGTAATAAAATTTATTATAATTTGCAATTATTGATTGAATTTTGGTAGGCTTGTAAAGCAGTTAAGAATACACATAATAATAAATAATACATAATTTTCCCAGGTTTTTCTTATGAAAAGATCTGCCAATCATTTTTAGAATATTTTTATATGTAGAATTACACACGAATTTTTAGAAATTCCAAATTTGGTGTGTTCCCTGACTACAAAATAAACAGGTGCCCATCACTTTTAAACCCTTGTTCACTTTTCTGGTTTTGTTTGTTACAGCCTGTCCCAATTCTAATTTAACTAACCAATAAAAGTAGTATTATAATTCACGTGATTATACTAGTGGTTTTTATTGCAAGGTCTTTGATGAGTAAATAAATACGTTTTGGCGTTTCGGAAGAAAACTCACGAATGATAGACTTGACTGTTATAGTTTCGTGCATCATTATCACATCATTATCTTGTGTTTGCGCATCCTTTCAGCAGCTTTCATACAAATAACTTCTAAATTAATAAATTTTAAATCAATTCTAGAACAATTAGTAATTAATCCACATTTTCCCAAAAAGTTCTTCTTTTTTCAAATTATTCAAATTATTCATAGCAATTATAATATTTAATAACAAAGAAAAAAAAATAAAGGAAAATAATAAAATGTCAACCAACGAAGTCCCTGGTGCCAAACAAAAATATAAAATTGTTGATGAAATTTGTTCAGAAACAAATTTATATTTAATCCTTGGTGTTGAAAAATCATGTTCATCGGAAGAATTAAGAAGAGCTTACATTAACGTTGTTATCATTATTATAATTAATTATAATTAATTATTTGGTTGATGTTTAATTTCTTTTCTTTCTCAGAGATCAAGAATTTGTCATCCTGATAAATTTCCGGGATGTCCAAAAGCAACAGAATCATTTCAAAGTAAGTTGTGAATAAATGTAGGAACTTTTGAAGTTTGAAATTTTTATAAACTATTATTTATTTATCATTATCTCTAAATTAGAACTTTCATATGCCTACGAAACATTGAATAAGTCATCTTCAAGACGTGCTTATGATATATCAGGCACGAGTAATTTAGGTAGCGTTAATGGAACAGGCGACGACACATTACATGGTGTTTTATATCAAGAAAGTATTTTTTTTTTTTTGGAGAAACTAATAAAAAAAAAAGTTAATATTTATAATAATAATTACTATTTTTTTTTTTTGTCTTTGGATGAAATTAGTTGTTTTTGGAATTTATGGATGGTGACTTTGAAATGATTCGTTCTTTAGTTAGTAAGTAACAAGTTTGTTCAATTTATTTAAAAATTTTTTTTTAAATCTTCTTCTTATATCATATAATTAATTATAGATGCGTTAAATGAAGGCAATCCTGAATTAAATTTGGGCGAAGATACAATCGAAACAATTGAAACTGTGTTCAGAGGAATGAGAGAAACATTTTTAGGTAAAATGTTTGGTTTTTAAAAATAATTCTCTTGTCATCACCATCATCATCATTTTATTTTTATATTGATTAATAACATCATCCTCCTCTGATATATTTACATATTACATAGCTGGTAAAAAATATATTAAAACTGTACAATTTGAACTGATTAATATATATGAACTTCAACAACGACTTCGGTCCTTATCATATTTTGATATTTTTGGTCGTATAAAAATAACTATGCAATTGGCACGCATAACACTGACTATACCATTGTTGATTGATTCAGCAATGAAAGCTGAATTTAAACAATTGGGTGGTAAAGTTGTCGTCAATAAAGGACTTTTAGGTGATAGTATAGCTAAAATCGTCGCTGGTTTAGTTACTTGTTTAGAAGCGGGCGAACAATACATATAAATATTAAAATATATGCGTATCCCCTCCTTTTCCTCATAATTAATTAGATATATAGATGTAAAAATTATTATTATTATTATTATTATTATTGTTATTATTCATTTTTTAATATTTATATTAATATAAAATAAATTAACATTATTAATTCATAGTAAAAACCCGAGAGATCGGTATAAAAAAAAATTTTAAAAATTAAAAAATATACAAAAGTTTCATATGGTTATTATTTTTATAGATTTGGATTCGGATTTGAACAATAAATATCCTTATATGGTTCATCAACATGTTGACGAATTTTTGTATATAAATATTTTTTTCTTGTGGTGATACTGAAAAAACCTCTAGAGGATCATGTGGATTAAAATTATTTTTTTCTAAAGACCTCCTATTGCTGCGCCATGCGGCCAAATTTCAAAATAGCAATTTTGTAATTTGTTCAAAAAATAGGATTTCACGTGATTTTAGTTTTCTTACTGCCAAATTTAGATACGATAGTCAAGAGCTAGTCTAAATTTGGTAATATTTTCCTAAATTTAGAAATGATCATAGTAGACGCGAGCATAGTAAAGTAAAAAAGAATAGAACTCTACAACATTAAAACTAAAGACATATTCTATCAACTAATAGAGCTATGTTTTTAAAAGGTAGGACAGAAAGTGACTTTTATACTTTTAAAATTTTAGAGTATATAGGATAATTCCTCATGTTTTTTTTTCACTATTTAATGTCATAATGGTCCATATTTTAACTTTAAATGTGTTAGTATATTGATTGGTGTTTAATTCCACAATAAGAAAATATGTTTATTAAATAAGAAAAAAAAATTGTATATTCCTTTAAATACAATGAACAAAAAAAATAATATATCAATAATATTTGAGATTTTTTACAATATATTGTAAAAAAAAATATGTAGTGGAACAAAAGTATAATACAGCTTTTTGCGCAAAGTTATCAGATTGGTCATTTTTGTGTCAATTTTCCCCCCGCCGATCGTCAATTAATTATTTGTATAGGATATTTTGTTGAAACTATATTGTGTTATTAGTACTTTGTTAGACACATGTTTGGAAAAAATGTATTATTTGATTACGAAATCAGAACAAGAACAATTGAAAAATTGAAAGATCCAATGACCATTCTAATTAAGTAGATTTTAAGTGTCATCATTACCACTACCATTCGAATCTTGTTATTCTATTAAATCCAACCATCCCCCTTTTCTTGAGCTCAATGATCAATAACAAGTCCCAATTGATATACGTGGGGCATTTGAAAAGTTTTGTCACTGGCTCTGTAAAATGACAATCTTATGTGTAACTTTGTACAGATTTTTTTTAAATGAAAA
>CAJVPN010000709.1:0-22508 GCA_910592215.1 Entrophospora candida
TTTGTCTTCTCATCAATAACCAAATAAGAATAGTTATCATCCAATACTAAAAAATAATTTAATATCCATCAAACATACATGGTAAAATGATTTTTATCAAAAATTTTTATTGATATTTACCTGGAATGGGGATTATTTTCATTTTGTTAGAAAAGCTCTTTTTTTAAAGATTTTGAAAATCATGTATGGATGGATGGGAATAATTTAAATAATTTGTACATCAATTCCAAAAAAAATAAAAATAAAAAAATAAACCTGATGAAAAGATCTTTTATAGCAGTGATCATATGTTCTTTTAAATAATACTGCTGACGAAACCAATTTGTTTTTTCTCGACATTTCTTAAATTTCAAATCATGTTCCTTGTAACACATAACAATTTACATGAAAAGAACAAGTCCATCTAATTAATTTTTTGTAGTGATGACGAGAAAGGTGTCGATGACGCCTCTTTATCTTCAAAAGACAAATTCTCTTCTAAAGTTATGTGTCCTTCTATTTATTTACAAGATTTTGACTTTTTTCAATTTTATTATACTTTTCTATTACTATATATGTTTTTATTACCTAAAAGATAATTCTAATTCAACGATAAAATTATATATTTATGTATAAAGAAAATGATATATCAAGTATTTGATTCAATTATCAACTGAATAGCCTTTTAATTATAAGGAATTAAAGAAAGTTCAAACATACAATAAAGTAATATCCTCATCACCTTCCACAAAATATCATTAAAATAATTTCATAAAGACTATGTTTTTTTTTAATTGTCGGTAATCATTTTCTCCCATCTCCTTTATTTCCATTTACCATTTTTATCTACTAATCCTGATGATGATAATAATTTTGCTTGTTCCTAATTTGGAATTAACATTATTAGTAAATGTAGTATTATGAATTGATCATGGATGTCATTATCTTTTGACCTCCAACTGATTCTCAAGAGAAAAATTTGAATCCTGTAATTGCATTACACTTTTTTAATTTCGAATAAAAGTCAACTACTGAATCATAGTCTAGACTACAATTCCAAGCCATGAAATTTTTGAAAAATTTCATTGACTTTTGCCTTAAATCTTTATGCACTTTCTCTTCCTGGCTCAAATACAATTTACATAACTAGCATATACTTCAATCTTGGAAATCTGCTAATTTGCTTTTTCATCTGGAACACGTTTTTTTGCAACATATCAGACATCATCTGGGTTCCTTTTTCATTGTAGTGTCTTCAGATATCCTACGTATGACGCTCCAAACTTATCATATTTTTTTTGTATCTTGGTTGTATGCTTACATCAATTACCTTAATTAATGCTGATTCTATATTTCTGTGATATACCATTTTTAGGACTTTTGTTTAAATAAAAATTAATCGTTTCGCCTACCCTTATTGTCTGATTTAAAAATTCGATACTATTTAGCATGCTTGGTGCAATTATTTATATAACTCTGGAAAATTTGGTGAAGGTAGATTCTGACGATCTGAATGGTACCATGAACACTGGAGATCCAAAAGGCATTTCCTTGTAAAGTTTGTGGCAAGTCAACTATTTCTGCACCTAAATTATGTAAAAATCATGCGGGTGGACATTATGTTATGAATACTATGCTTGCCTCTTGCCTTCTCAGACAACATTCGAATGTCGTGTAATTCAAAAAGTCTGTTCCCCCCCCCCCCCCCCTTTGAAACTGACGGACCATTCACAGATAACAAGTCATTCGAATGACATACAGAATTCGATTAAACTGCAAGAAAATATACATTTTTTTCAAGATATTTTAATGAGCGTGCAAAATTCGATTGAACTTCAAGAAAATGTCCGTATTTTTTCATTCGAATGACGATCAAAAATAAAATTTGTGCCTTTCGAATGAGAAAACTGACGACACAGTCAAGTATTAACTGCCGTTCGAGTGACGATCAAAAATGAAATTTCATCTTGAGCGTGCAGAATTCGATTGAACTTCAAGAAAATTGACGACACAAGCAAGCGTCAATCGTCATTCAAGTGACACAAATCCCGAGGATGACGATTGTCACGAGTTCGTGGCGTCAGGAACGAGATGCAAGTAAGCTCTTTGCTAGATAATTAATTACCAAGATAATTATGGTGATTAACAATAACAATAATAAAGTAATCAAAGTGAGGAGAACTTAAAGTTCTGTTTTTTTTTCCTTAATAACAGCACCTCTAAAATAAAAATGACTCCTATTACTATTACTATAAGATAAAGCTCTTTAAAAAATAATTTCTCTAAACTAGTAACTCTTAAAAACACCTTTTAAGCAATAATATGATGTTACTCATCATTAGTAGGCCAAAACAAATCGATGATGTAAAGACTAGTATTAAACATAATTTGGAACAAATAAGTCATTTCTGTGTTATACCACTGGTCTAACAGTTTGCGCGTAAAAGACCACTCTACGGGTCAAAAATAACTCAATTATTTGATCTTGTTGTTTTTGAAAAAGAGCGTTTTTACACTTGTAAAAATTTGGCCTTGAATTACACAAAACTATCAAGTAAATGCGATTTGCGTGTTAAGTAAAAGTTGCTCTACAGGTAAAAAAAACTCGCATATTAATATACTAATACGTATTTCAAACTCGGATAAAAGATGTTGCTTGAACCTGGCACGATTTTGTTATTAATATTAAAATTCGAATCATGATTCGGAACTTTAGGCATAGCATTGTAGCGTTAACCTTACTACACTCTGATAAATAGGTTAGTAAAGTATATTACCTTAGTCCTCGCAAAGTACATTTATTTGGAATACATGTAAGAAAACAAATTACTATGTTCTTGTTTGAAGATGAAGTTTGTTAGAAAAAGGTCCTGATAGTAGATTTAGTATGGTCTTTGATGGATTAAGAAATTGAAGATAATGCTAATGAACAGAAATAAAAAAATATAGCTATTCGAATTTAGTAATTTGTAATTATTATGAAAGTCTTGAACAAATTTCATGATTCCGGGACATACCAAATTCAAATGTGATGGTAGCCTTGGATTGATCAAAAAACACTATAGAAAAACAAGTGTAGATTGTATGGATCATGTTGCAGATGTTCTAAAAGATTTGGCACTGCAGGTTTGAATAAAACTCAATGTTATGAAGGGGAAAATATTTTTAATATCAAACCAAGTTTGGTTTATTTTAAAAAGTTGATGGTATTCAAAAGTTTTATCATTTCTTTTACAGCCTCTAATTCTGGTATTGTGAAATTCAAGGGATTTTTAATGGGTCGCTTTCGTGAATTTAAGCTATTGAAGGAAGACAAAAGTTTCCATAATAAAAGATAATCATTGCCATATTGAACCACTCCATTTGTACATGCTAATGAATAATTTATTACAAAATATGATATTGGGATGTTTCATGTAATAAATAAAAGAAAAAAAGATCACACATAGAGATGGGAAATTTGAAATATGAATGCGCAATGCATTTTCAAAATATTTTCTTCAAGTCAATGATGATGAGTTATTATTATTTGATAAAGACTATATTGTACTTATTGAGAATTGATACCAAAACGACTGAAGATGACATTTCTCCAATGACTTTCACACCTTGGACTAGTTTATAATTGCAATATTTACATTTACATGACTTTGTTAATATATTCCAAATCTTATTAGTGCAATTTTTTTACTTTAAATGATGTGTGTGAATGCAATTCACTAATTCATTTAACCGGGGTGTGGAATTTACATCAATGTGGAACGTCGGGTTCAATTCCCCAAACCAATGTTCTTTAGAATCTGATCTCATATTGTAGTAAATATACATTTGCAATTTTTTTAACTTCTCTCGATTGATTCTTTTTATAGTTTTTTGCAAAAAGCAATTTGATTTTAAACACTCACCCAAAAGGGAGATCACTAGTGTAGGAAGAATCTAGGCAGTTATGGGCACGGCATATCTCTAGGAACTGAAAATCTTGATTTCCTCAATTATATATCCCACCTCGGTTATATCCCACGAAAAATCTAAAAACAAAAAGGGACATAAAAAAGATATGTATAACTGTGATCTGTAATTATATTTTTCTGAAAATGGATGAAATTAAAAAAAATGGAAGGGGTGTAAAATCAGGTTAGTAATATTTTTTTGAGCAGAAGAGATATCACGGCAAGAGTAACGATGATGATAGTAATAATAATAATAATAATTTACTAAACGTATAGTATAATAATTAAATTTAGAAGGAATTGCTCCATCATCACAACCAACTTTATCATCAGCAGCAATTAGAACATTGAATTCATCCATTACAAATAATTTAAAGACAATCAATAATGACGTTACAATAAATTTGAGAAGAATAGAAATTAGACCTAATGGTGGACATCTTGGTAGATATACAGATATAAAACTTGCATTAATATTTAGAAATCGTGATTTTTGTATATTATTGAATGACATGCAAAATAAAATATCTATTCAATTGGACGAGGTAATGGATGACGTTTGTGGAAATTCAACAAATAATTAAATCTAATTTTTTTTTTTTTTGAGATCATTGGATTCAGAATGGCAGAATTTAAAGAAATGGAATTTCAACTTCTTCATAATTTCAAAAGAACAGTATGTATTCCATCCATTAATTCATTAAAATATTATTTCTATATAATGTATTAATATGTTCTATATATTTTTATTATCATTATCACAATTTTCACTGTTATCAACACATTCACATTCACCTTCATCATTGACATTACTTTTATTTCAACAACATCAACTTTACTTACACCAGTGTTTTCACAATAGTGTTGAGATTAAAGCAGATCCAACCAATGGTTTAATGGATGGTGCAACTTCATTGTTGTTCATACCAACATCTGCCACTCATATCAGTTCATTGACAAAGATAGAATCTGCATTCTTTAAATATTTTACACAACAAAAATTGAAATCAGATAAAACTAATAATAACAACAATAAGGTATATATAATTTTTAATTTTTTGAAATGAATAAAATGTTTTTTTGCATTTTTATTAAACATCTCCAAATAATAATAATAATAATAATACTTGTAAATATATATGTTTAGATCTTAGTCACTTGGATAGCATTTGTAGAACATGGTTTTGTAATTGTTCCACAAGACATTACACTCAATTCTTTATTGCAAAATATAGAAGATAGATTTGAAATAAAGCCTAATTATGATCAAATCTCATACAAGAATGGTGTCGGTGAAATGATTGCTATTAGAGATGAAGAAGATTGGAGAGTTGCTAAATGGGAAGCTAATTATGAAAAAAAAATTGGCATTGAACTTCATTTGAAATAAGAAAAAATAAGGAGTTGATTAATTCTTTGTTGGGCTATTATAATATTATTGCGCAATATTATATCTATTTATAAATATTATTAACAAATATATCGAAATAAAATAAAAAACCTTTGCATGTATATATGAGGAAGTAAACATTAAGATAAATTCCAGTATCCAGTTACAGTGGCCCTAATAATGTGATTAGTGATCAATCCAAAAATATAAATATTTCACTTTAGTTATTCAGGCTTAAGTCGACATGTTGAATTTGGATTTCCTGAGCTTTAACTTTCATTTTGCTTTTTTCTCTTGATTGTTTAATTGTTTTCAGTTTTTTTGTTTTTCTAATTCTCTTAACTTGATTTTAATAATATTTCCATTTTCAATATTATTTTCCTTGTTCTCGTTTAAAATATATTGGTTATTTTTTCAGACTAGTGATTCCACCCAAGTAAATTGCCGGTATTTATTATCTCTTTTAATTGCTTAATAAAGCTTTCATGGTCTCCCTTATTTTGATTTTTTTTAATTATATCCATATGGTATTAATTGATTATTTACACATATCCTTGAATAGACTTCATAAATATTACACATTCAAGTTTCTAGTATTTTTTTGTTTGAAACAAATAAATCTTACTTCCATACTTTATTTGCATTAGAAGCAATGTAAACAAATTCTGAGTTTGAGCAAGAGTTTATCACCAATTCATTCCTTTTCGCATAAAAAAAATCAAGTTGCAAATATCTTTACAATAATAATTTAACAAGATGCTTGCTTTCACAAACAAAATTTTTTATGGATCGTTGTCTGGTCTTTTCTTTGTTTCGTTATAAAACAAGAAACAGCTTTATAATATAAACCAAAAAATCAATGATGCAACAGAGCCAGTGAAATTAAAATAAAGTAAACTATTTAGTCATCAAAATTATGTATTAGTTGAATCAAAATAAAAAATAATTTATCTTTGTTGTTTAATCCTCTTTTTGTATATGACAGACTATATCGTATTCTACTAATTAACAATATTCACGATGTTATGTAATGCATTTTATATTATAAAGGATAATAAATTATTATAGGACTCTAGATATAGGTTACCTTAAATTTTTGAATTTACCCAGAATCTTATTGGCTAATTGAGAGGATCCTTAACATAGTATTAAATTCTGTTATCACTTACTCCAGCTGAGGAAGAAATCGAAGAAAACGTTCCAACATTTCAATTAAAGATGCTGTTACTACATTTTGAAACTGCTCATAAATTTATTGAGCAAGATAATGAACTTCCAACAACAATAACGCCATACATGTCCATTTGGCTTTTTATAATTATGTTGTACAATTTTATTATCATTAATACTATTGGAAAGAAAGTTTTTTAAAGTATCATCGATTACAATACCTCTCGTTATTATTATAACGGATCATTACACATATATACAGTCAACCCTCCATAAGTGCACCCCCCTTGGGAATAGACGAGACCGTGCATTTATGGAAGGATGCAGGGAGGGTAAGGATCTTATTGGCTGCACGTGACATGAGGGATATTGTTAAAAAAATTATAAACATTGATCCATTGTAGTTCGTTTCATTGAATTTATTTTTTTAAATTAGTATACCAATCAAGAGCATTAACTTGTTTTGACTGTTCTTTAGTATTTCCTTGTTGTAGTAAAAAGGCAGACAATTTCCAAACTTTTGGAAGCTTCATTAGCACTTATTATTACTGGTTCAATGCTATCATCATCTTCATTATTGTCAATGGGTACTTCTGGTTGTTTTTTATATACTTCAACAAATCCTTCAATAAGTTTATCATCATCAAGAACTTCATATATTTTTTCTTCTTCGGGATTATTTAAAAACTCTTCAATTGGCATTCTATCAGATAAGTTAAGAGTTGTTAAGCACCTGAGTAAGCTCATCTAATGTTGTTAAGGTTAGTTAATTCGGCATTAATGGTATCTGGAAGAATTTTAGTATGTTTCCAACAGTTATGAATGGTTTCAGGTGTTATTTCTTCCCAACTCTTAATAATATAACATATTGCCTGCAATACATCCATTTTTAAATCCTTTATATCTTTTCCTCCTTGAACTTGATCCAGGATTCATTTAATGTGCAAGTCATGATAATGTTTTTTGAATGACATAATAATCCCAGCATCCATCAGTTGGATCTTTGAAGTGGTATTTGGAGGGAGAAAATGAACATCAACATTTGAAAGGACCAAACCATTTGTCTTATAACATGGGCAATTGTCAAGAAGCAATAATACCTGTTGATCTCCATATTTTTGAGCAACCTCTCTATTGAATCCTTAGAGCCAATCTTGAAAAACAGTTACCAACATCCAAGCCTTTGTATTATTATGATATGTCATTGCTAAGCTATCAAGGTTGACATTAGTAAAACATCATGGTTTTGCAGATTTTCCAATTATTAAAGGATCTAATTTATGAGATCCATCAGCATTTGCACATGAAGCAATACTAAGTCTTTCTTTATTCTTTTTTGCAACCAAAAATTCTGTGTGTGGCTAATGTTCTATCTGGCTCTAATCTGTAAAAAAGACCTGTTTCATTCATATTGTATATTCTTTCAAGTGGATAATTTTCACATATGCTTTTTAATAATGGTAAGGCATCATTTATGGCTTCCAGATCAACTGATGATGCTTCTCCATGAAGCTTTTGTTGATGGATTCCATTACATCTTTTAAATTTTTGAAGCCATCCAGCTGAAAATTCCAATGTTCCATCTGGAACTTCCAAGCCATCTGTCAATTGCTTGGCTTTCTCAATTAACATAGCTCTGCTTAAAATAGCTTTGTCTTGATAGATTAAAATAAACTCCTTAAGGGCTTTTTTGCAGAATTCTTGTTATAGTTGATTCATTCACCCTAACATTCCATTTTTGTTCAATCCAATTGACATATTCTTTTCTGGTCTTTGTATTGTTTTGAGCATATAAGCAAATTTCATATTTTTGGGAATCAGATAAAGTTATTTTACTTTTTTGGTGGCATTTTGAAAGTGTGAAGAAAGAGAAAAATTTTAAGTGGGTAGAAGTAAGCAGTATTAAAATGGGTCTGTGTAATAATAGTTATTTGCAATTAAATGTTTAAATAATAAATAATAAATAATGGTAGAAGATTTTTATTTATTAAAGCTAATGATAAGTGTAAATCTTGTCTTGCCTTCTTATATACAATAATTTCGCCTATAAAAGTTTCACATCTCTTTGTCAATTAAAAAAGAAAGAATTAGTACACATTCATTTAATTCTTTATTAAAAAAAATCTTTATCCTCTGTTTAATTCTTAACAATTTTGCCTATAAGTTTCATTATCTGATAACCCTTTGTCAAATAAGAAAGAAAGAATTAGTACACATTCATTTAACTCTTTATGATTAACAATAATTTAATTGACTCTTTATTAAAAAAAAAGCATAGAACTAACTCTTTATCCTCTGTGTGATTCTTAATGATTTTGCCTATAGGTTTCACTATCTGCATAATAACTCTTTGTGATTAAAATAAATAATTAGTAAACATTCATTTAATTCTTTATAAATAAATTAATTACAAAAGGCAAAATAATTAATTAATGTAACACGATAAATTTTTTTCTTGTTGCACTTATATCACGTGAAAGTCACGGGCGTGCATTTAAAGGGTGGTTTTATATGAACGAGACCGTGCAGTGAATTTATGGAGGGATGCATTTATCTCTTAAGTCCCGAGGTTGGGAATGAGACATAGGGTGCACTTATGGAGGGTTGACTGTATCATCAAAATATAATCGAAGGTTTATTTAAACTTCAAAACGTAAAGGCTCGATAGCCAAGCAAGCTCTTGGAATAATTCATCCGCGATTGTATTTGCAAATACTCAATTAAGGGCCTGTCAGAGAGTTTTTTTCATTTATATTAGTAAAAAAATTTTTTGTAAAGGTTCAAAGTTATCAATTTTATTGATTTTACTATATATAAACAATGGAAATTTATTTAAACTTTAAAACGTAAAGGCTCGGTAACCAAGCAAGCTGTTGGAATAATACTTCCGCGATTTTATTTGCAGATGCTCAATTAAGAGCCTGTCAGAGAGTTTTTTTATTTATATTAGTAAAAAAAACTTTTTGTAAAGGCTCAAGGTTATCAACTTTCTATTAACATTTGCTTTGACAATCCTTCCCTTTTAAGGAAATGGAAAAATGTTATTAAATAAAAAATATTACTAAAAAATATATTAAATGCTTTTGTAATGAAAAGATTTATTATTTCACGAAATGACTTTTATATTATGATTCAAATTATTCTTAGTCGTGAAAAATTTATTATTATTATGAAATTTTTTAGGTGTTGCAAAATTTTCATAAAAAATCCGCATATTTAATTATTAATTTCGATGATCAACCGTTGCCAAAACAAGAACATTATTTACATTGTCATGTCACTCACTATAATCAAAGTATTTTGAAAGCAGTGCCAAAACTCCCGAAAAATCTCGAGAAGTAGTTACTAAGCTAACGCCTAGGGAAAAGCGAGTCAGGTATATATACACGCCAATGTAGTTGAACATCTCAACTTTTCGTATGCTGTTAGGTAAATAACTGTGCATTGGAAAATAAAAATAAAGAATATATGAGCGATCTGTGTCACCAGTTATTATAACAATATAAATTAGTTTATTAGAAAATAATTTTGTTTTATTTAGTCGAAACTGATTTACTAACTTCTATACAATTAAAACACAATATTGTGTTTTTGACACACTAAAATAGAATAAATAACAAGTTTTAGAAATTGATTGATGTGAGCTACATCAAAAAAGTAATAGTTTTGTCCTTATTTATCAAACAAATTAATATCGAAAAAGTAATGGTTTATTGTTTTGGCATATCAGCCGATTTGGTTTTTTTCAAACCTTATATCTTATTGTGTCAAACCAATGGGTTTTTGCTATATAGTATAAAGTATTCATAATGTTATGAACTGAATTTTGGGGTTCAAACAAAATCAGCGCATAATAATATGCTAAGATAATTATTGTTTGCTAAGATCTCCTTCATTAATTGATCAAAAGGTGATAATAGTTCTTAAAATATAACGATTTTATCTTGGTATAATAGATAGTAATGCATTTTTTCATGAAAAAAATAAAAAGATTTATATTGATTTAAATTCATGTTGGTTTCAACAATCGAAAACTATTCCAAGTGGAAATAATGTTTGAGCTCTCATACTAGCTTGAAAAGAAACAAAGATGGCTCTTTCCAAATAATAAGAAAAGATAATGCTATTGTATATCCAAAAATCATTATTCTCGAAGGAGGTGCCTTACAATTCGAGGATATTAAGAAACTTGCTGATTTTACAATATATCTTAATACCGACAATGATTTGAGGCTAGTTCGCAAAATTCAAAGTGTAAATAAAAATTATTTATTATTTAATTTGTATTTTGAAAATGATATTATCAGCAAAATAAAAAAAAACCCCCCAGAGAAAAATTTGACCCTTGTTTATTTATACCTTACTACAATTATCTTGTATGAAGGTTATTAAACAATTAAATTTGTTTGTAGGTCAAGATCTTTTACTGCATCAAGATTAGAAAGTTCTATAATCCTTGGGTTCTGTATACAATTTCACAAATATATTCATAAAATAATGGCGTGATTATATTACGCCTGATCTGATTATTTTTACCACATTAATGATTTTCATTTGTCATTCCATTTTCCATTTATGATTTTTAAAATTTTAATATAAATATTAAAAAATAAAATTGAAAAATATCCGAAATATTTTACATAATTTTTTAATTTTTTGAAAACAATAAATATAATATGAATTCAATTACTTCAATTCAAACAACTACTATCCCAAAAACTATCAATACTGTTACAACTCCACAGCATAAACCGCCAAAACTTCAACATCAACGTCCTGTACGCAGTTTCTCATACGATCATGATTTATTTAAAAGACAAATGTATATGCGAGCATACAATAATACTATAGCTACTTCTTCGCCATCACTTGATGATGCTACTCCTACTCTTAATTCTTATACAGGTTTATCAAGCCCACTATTAACACCAATTGAAACTAATGGTAACTAATTATTAATCACAAGATTTTTTTGTTTTTTTTTTTTACAAAAAAATAATAAAAATTAAATTTTCCAACTTCATTTTTCACTTTCACTAGATTCATCATCGCCTGCAGATATTTCTGACTTTATGTCCCCGGATTTATCGTCATCATTACTAAATACTCGTCGTAGTCACAACACACGTCATTTATCATACGATCGTAACCTATACAAAAAAGTTATGTTCTCGTTATCAACTACTCCATCTTCTAACAATGATCATCTTTCTTACACTGGTCTATCAAGCCCAAAATTGTTACCAGTCGAATTAAACAACAACAACAATAATACTAATAACATCAATAATACCAACAACACCAATAACAGTTATAACGGACATTTATATATCACCAGCACCAACACCATCACAACATCTTCTAATCGTCCAAGTTCACCATTTTCTACCAAAAAAATAACTGACGATTTCTTATTTAGAGATAATTGGCCACAAGAAGTAATTCCTAGGCAACGTAGGCAATCAACTTAAATGATTATCATCATCATCATTACTCTTTCCTACTGATTCAAAGATAAAAAGAAGTCAAACAACCGATAGATCGATCTATAAAACGCACACTAATTTACAAAAGGAAATAGTCCTCGTTTTTTTTTAAAAAAAAATTGACATTATATTATATATACATTCATCCATATATGTAAAAACCTTCTAATTCATCGTTATTTTATTTTTTATTAAATGTTACTATATATAATATTTTTACACAAATAACAACAAAAATGTATATACTTACTTTTAATCGAATTAATAACAATAGTGAACCAACTAAACTAGCTACGCTTCCTTTATCTTGAATTGTCACTGGAAATTCAAAAGACATGATATCATGAAATAAAGTTCTAGGATTTTAAATACATTGGATAGGCTCTGACTTTAAAGCCTAAAATTATACAATGATAAATAACTATTTTAATAGCTTTAAGGAATTAGGATAACCTTTCGTTTGGTTAGCTGAAGTTCTCATGCCAAAAGATTGTAATTTGTCAATATCATTGCCTTTCTCTTCTTGTGATAATTCTTTATAAATGGATATATGTAATTGGTCATGTAATAAAATCCTAATTTGATTTGTTTTTGTGTGACAATCTATAAGTTTTTTGATCAATGTCGAGTCAGGAATTAATGCCAAACGAGTTTTATCACATTTTTATCGTTATTCTTTGCTTATTAGATGTGTGTGGTCTACAACGGGAGACTAGAAAAGGACAGAGCACAGGAGATTGCGGCTGATGCCTGTCCCCTGTCCTTTTCTTGTGACCCATTAATATTAAATCATGTGTAAATTACAATTTAAATATATCAGATATGACACTTACTGTTCGACAACATATTGATATTTAAAAGAATAAGATTATAAAGCAAAGAATAATGGCGAGATATTCGAGACTAAAGTACATATTATCAATGTTAATGATAATAACGATTTGTCGCAGCCAAATTCTTTAGCCATATTTGTTTAGAAAATCTTCACCATTGTTTATATAGTGCGCGCCATCTAAAGACATCAAATGCTTTGCCCAAATCTTCAAATCCAAAAATAGCAATGGTATTCTTTGGTGTCACGGGATTATAAAATCACATGACTCAATCATTTATCGTATTCATTAGAGTATTCAAATTACATGAAAGTTTATTCAAGAATAAATGAATAAAACAAATATATAAAATGAATAAACAAATAAAACGAATAATTCAAATAAAATAAATGAATGAATAAAGCAAATATAATTCGAATAAACGAATAAAACCAATCATTGAATAAATGGGGTTTGTACTAGGAAATCAAGCTTCCAGACAAAAAATCTATTTTTAGTAACAACAACCCTTATAAATTTGGTACATATGGTTTTAATATATAAAGAAAATATTTCAAGCCTTGTATCTCATTTTTCTACTATGCAAACAGGGTCCAATTTTTTCACCAACTATAAATCCTTTATTAGAGATTATTGTTGAGTAAAAAGACAAAAAAAAAATAGCTGGAAGCTTGATTTTCCTAGTACAGACCCCAAATGAATAAAAACAAATAATTTGAGTAAAATGAATAAATAAATTCAAATAAACTAACAAACCGAATAATTCAAATAATTTATATAATCAATTTCTTTATGCATATTCTTGAAATTTTATTCAATTCGTTATCTGATTTTTTTTCCCAAATATGCAGTTTACTTAATTTGTCGTTTTTTTTAATTGGAAGAATGTAAATAATGTAATTTTGTTCTGATCACGTGTTTGGATGATCTTTTACTAAATAGGAAAGGTTTTTTTATTAATAAAATTGGAAAAAACTCTTTCATTGTTGCTTATTGCAAAAATAGAGAATTTTTTTTCAATTTATTAATAAAAAAAAAGCCTTAGTGATTTGGAGCTGCACAAATTTTTTTATGTTTTTAGATGACCTGCACCATACTTGAAATTGTTGATATATACTTTATTTAACATTTGGTATAATTTCTTCGTCTATTGATATATCGAGATCAGGCTTATTAATTTTACAGGTTATTTTAAACTCTTCTTTAAATAAAGTTGGCATCTGTAATGTAAAATTACGGTATTACGGTGTTACGATGTTGTAATATTTGTATGTAATATTGCATTCAAATAAAAGGTATATCACGATCCTTACTTTTCTGTGCATTTAAACCCATTTCTTTTTCATATTTTCTTATAATAATAATTAAAGATGAATTTTGTTACTGATAACAAAAACAAACTTGGTCCAAAATATAGTGATATCTGGGAATATTTACATGTGGTAACCATCTAGAGGTTGGAATCGACAAATATAGTCAATTAACCTTTTTTTTGAACAATAGTCGACTATCTTAGTCGACTACTAATACGAATGCTAATATTAATACTATGCTAATATTAATATTGATAATTATTGTCTGACCAATTACAAATAAAAACGATTTTTATGGTATAAAAAAATTCATGGAAAATTTCACACGTAACTTGGTGATGTCCATTACCAAGATGGTTATAGAGGTTAGAATCGTCCAAAAAAATCCTTAGTCAGCTATTAGCTGGTCAAAATTTCTTTAGTCGACTATTAGTTGATTATTTGGTCGACTATTTTTTAGTCAACTATTTTAGTCGACTAAATTTACAAATTACGAATTCATTTCCATTTGAATTTTTCATTTTTTCAAAATACTTCCACACAAAATCATGCATTACGATTTGTTTTTTTAAAGGTCTTCTGGAACCACTGATTAAATCAATGGAACTTGAAGTCAATGAACTATTGGACCTTGTATCGGAAATGTTTATTAGTTCGCATGTAAAATTATCATCAACAACACCACCATTGTCATCATCATCATATTGATGGTATTGATACTCTTCCGCATAGAAGCTGTGTTTGTCATTTTTTAAAGATGCTCAACCATATCAAATGTTTTATAATAATATGTTTTTAAAAGTGAGACAATGTAAATAGAAAATTTGTCTAACCGCATCATGATTATGTTGCAACACTATGTATAATTTTTATGTGATATGTAAAGTTGCGGGTATGTTGCAACGTTACGGTTTTGTTGCAACATTTTGATATTTGATTACGGAGGACAAGCTTATCTTTAAAATTATTTGACAAAGTTGTGTATAAATCCGACTCTCTCTTCTTGTTATATTCAAAGTGATCGCCAAAAATAAATAAAATTCATTGGTTCAAAAGCAAGCATATAAATATATTATTAGCTCTAAATTGTTCCTCTAATTTGCTTTAAGACCTAAAATGTTAAAGGTGAGTTGATTTCTGCACATCAAATAAATAAAAATGAAATGATATAAAAATTATTAATAATATACGCCAAGTGATGGGATTAGGAGAATTGATAAAAGTCTCGTTAATTGTGTCTACTATTGCTTCTACTTGACTAAGGAATAAATAAATACAAAGTTTAATTAGTCTATGTAAATTAATTATTACTTGAGCTTTTATTAATAATCTAATAAACTACAGGTTTTTACTTTCTCACATTTTATGTTCCACTGATAAAGTAAAAGCCAAAGAAATAATAGTCCAATCAATAATGCACAAAAAAATTCACTCAAGTATTGTGATTTTATTTTTTTTTATATTGGTATATGGAGATTTTTTGATTTGGGGTTTTGTAAAGTAGTGATGATTTATTACATAGAAAGTGATAAAATGATCTAAACTTTTTTAATTAGAAAGTTGTCATGCAAGCAAAATATCAGAAAAAATGTTTTATTTGTTAAATAAATAGTGATATGCTTAAAAGAAGACCTTGGCCAGAGAAATAAATAAGGAAAGAGATGTTACTTAGATTGCATAAAAAAACTATGAATCGTTCTTATATTAGGGTTAATAAAAAGGATATAATCCTTTTATTTCTCGATAAGAAGCAATCAATAATGGTACAGATATAGGTACAAATAATGGCATGTAAATTGCATATTTATGTTCATCAGGAAAATAAAGCATGGAAACCATTGTTGGATCAAAAAATGCTGATTCTGCTCTTTCTATCGCCTCTTTTGCATGTTTTAATGCTACATCATATCGTTTCATTTTTAAACTGTCACATGACTAAATTCAAGTGTGCACATAAGTATTAGAGAAAAATTAGTAACAAAAACAAAAAAAAATTTCGTTGTTTACCTTTGATAAACTATTTAATGCTAACAAAACTTCAGTTTGGATATGATCCAGTACAACCATATTTGGAATTTCTGTGACTAATTGTGACAATGATTTTAATGTTGAAATGGTTGCATCAATATTCTCTGCTATACGACGTCTTATCAAACTATCAAGTTCCCACATTGTGATTGCTGTGTTTGGTGGTGATGTAAATTCTATATTTATTAATGAATCCTAAACATAAGAAAAAATATGATATATATATATAAATCAATAAATTAATTAAGTATATATTACAATATATAATTATACAAATACTCTACTAAATTAAGTCTTGCTTTTCCCCAAAAATCTTGTACACCAAGTAAACCTCTTAATTGCATTATAAATATAGACATTACAGATTTTAATTCTTCAAAAGTGAAAAAATGATTATTATTATTTCCAATTGACCTATCATCAATGTTATTGATTATCACTCCTCCCCATCTAGGAATAAGAAATGCATTATTCCTTACAATATTCTCTACAAAAAAGGTAATAAACATAAACAAGATTGTAATAATATGAATGTAATATAATTATGATGTATATATATACCTTTTGAATCTAGAATATAAAGTGGACTTTGATCATGAGAAGGGATATATAATATAAAGTTTAATGTAGGATAAGATGACACAGCCGATGCTATTTTTTCCCCCAATATAAAAATATTGTATTAATAATAATGCCAAAAAAAAATTTACTATAAACAATTATAAAATACCCAAGTTCCATTCAGCAGCATTAACGAAATGCGGTAATAGATCAGGAGTCAAAGAGAAGAAAGAAATTTCTTTTTCATATGATGATGATGATGATAATGATGATGATGATGATGGTTGAAAAGTTAATCTCGCATAATGTTGAATTTGTGAATCAATAGTTAAATTCGAGACAACCGATACTTTATTAATAAATGGTTTCAAAAATTTATTAACTGCTTGTTCAATATCCCAATCTACATGCAGAGTTGATGGATTTCCATTCAATAAACTAAATGTTACTTGATACAATGGTGAATATTTCATTGTTCTCATATTATCAAACTCTACCTATTTGTTAAATTATATATGTAAATTTTAATTTTATATATATGGTAAATATATAATTGACAAACCTTTGCAACTACTTCTTGTTCCATTAAAAGTTTTTTTATGGCAGTCTGCTCAGGCTGAAATAAATTTATTATAAGATCAGAGATTGTTTTGTCAATGGCATCTTAAAATATAAATAAATAAAATAAATAGATTAGTTCAAAAATTATTAATATATATGTGTATGTGTGTGTGTGTATATATATATATATATATATTAATTAATATAATTCACCAATATTCCATTGACTTATCTCAACAATTGCTTGTCTTTGATTTCCTACTAAAACTTTTGATGATGATAAATTATTATCACCAGGCATAATATAAAAATCATATTGTCCATTTTTACCAATTAAATCTAAAATAGTATTTGGATCTACACACATTAAAAAAAATTTTTAGCACAAATAAATAATAAATAATTTTTGTCCTCGCAGTTGCCATTTCATTATATTATTTAATAATAATCATACTTTGACTTCCCCAATGTTCCCATTTCAATATTTGAATTTTAATAGGATATTTTATTGATTTTTTAATGTTCTTGTTATGATATTTTGTAAAATTAATAGACTTGTTGTTGATAGAATTTTCAACAATATTTGCCAGGTCTTTAAAATAATCCTCCGTCCCCTCCTTCTTTCCTTTAGTTTGAGCAACATAAAGTCTTATATCAATTGGAAATTCAAGCTCAAATTTCTGATAATATAAAAAAAATAATTAAATAATTTGATAAAATAATATTTTTAAAAATAAAAATATATACAAACCTCCCATTTTGACCATTCTTCTATTTCAGTAAAGGGTAATTGAGCACGATAAACTTCAGTAGTCTTCCACCAAAACGGAAGACCTATTAATATAACTATCCAAAACGATATTATAATACGACGGCGCGTTTTATTATGTTGTTCTTGAGTTTTATCCATCATTATCATCATCGATCAATAATAAATAATTATTTATTATCATAATTTTACGAAAAAAAAAAAATTTTGTAATACGTTATGTAATATCCATTAGATTACAGTGTACAAAATTCAATGTGCGGAATGTGATTCTCGATTCTCTGACCAAATTTGACAATTATCGTCGGATTTTCTCAAATAATTACCAAATTTGGTTAAACTAACATTTCGCACACTGAATTTCATACACTGATTTTATAGTATAAATAAGAAAATTTTCTTTTTCAAACTTTAAACTCGAATATTCAAAAAATTTTATTTATATATATATATATATACACTTGTATAATTGTAAAATCAATACTCACCTTTTCTTATAAAACAAAAATGAATAATTTGTATAAACATGCATTGAAACAAGAACAAGGTATACGACAGGAACTTGAGAAATTTGAGAGTGGAGATGTGTCAGTTGGTTTACAAGGTAATTTTAACATAAATCGGTGATAATAATAGCCTATTATTTATTAATATTTACTAATATTTGTGGAATAATAATAAATCGTTAAATAAATAAATAAATAAATCATTTAAATAAATCGTTGTTAATTGTTATTTTTTATTATTGAAACAGGACAAATTTCAGCAAGCCTTACAGCATTAAAACGTACAATTGAAGATTATGATGTACAAGCTAAAAGAGAAGTGATTTTGGTGAAACAAAACAAAGCATTCGCGTATGAATTATTAAAAATATATATGCGTGTGTGTGATATTATATATACATATAACGAATACAAATATAAATACAAATAATAATAACAACAACAATAATAATATATTATATATACTTTAGAAATATAAGTAAATTAAGAGAAGATTATAGTGAAATGAATTTTCAATTTGAACGACTGAAGCAACGAGAAGCCAATAAGGTATAAGAAACGATAATGGTGATGATGAATAATGACGAATGATGGACGATAAATATTTATCTATTTTATTATCATTATCTAATACTTGTATATTTATAAATCTTTTATATATTTATAGATTACAGAAAATAACAGATCAGAATTATTAGGAAGAAGACATAACACAAATACGGTAATCTATATTTGTTTTGATTGGTTATAATATATATATATATACATTAAAAGTGAGTAATAATAAATAATGACAAATATTTTAGCCGGAACATCCATACCAAAATAATATCAATAATCATGTTAACAATAATATGACGAGGGAACAACATGCTTTAAGAGAACACGAATTTATAAATGATACAGAAACAAAACTCGATGAATATATAGCACATGGAAGAGAAGTGCTTCATAATATTTACGATCAAAATAATATATTAAAGGTAGGAATAAATATAAAGACTTTATATATATTATAATACACATATTGACTGGTTGGTTGGTTGGTTGGTTGGTTGGTTGATTGATTGATTAATAGAACGCACAAAGAAAAATGCTTGACGCAGCAAATACACTCGGATTGTCTCGTAATGTGATTCAGTATATTGAGCGTAGAATGTCTCAAGATAAATGGGTGTTTATAGGTGGAGGGATTTTTACTTTATTTTGCATTTGGGCAATTATACATTATTTAACATAAATAATAATTGTGTAATTTATGTAATTTATTATTATTTTATAAGTATTGTATTTAATATATTAAGAAATAAAATTTTTTATAATTGTGTTTCACAAAAAATAATATTTGTCAAGAAATATTAGAAAAAAAAATGCAAAGAAGATTGGTGATGATAATTATAACAATTATTATTAAGGATGAACGTTTATAAAGTAAAAGCAAAAATAAATGAATAAACTAAAGATTCCCCATTTTTTTTCGGAAAAATTTCATCATAATTAATATCAATAACAATAAACAAACCAAGCACCGAGTTAGGTTTCTTTGGATTCACAAATAATAACAATAATATAAACAAGTTAATAAATTTTTTCTAAATTTGTAAAATCCTATTTCCATTGGTAGTGGATGACAGTTACCATGATCCAAATGGCCATGTATTTTTTAAAATGGCAGAAATCTATGCATGAAAAACAACCATTCAATTTAATTCTTTTTATTATTACAAATATTGTTATTATGTGTTCAAAATAAACAATCCCGGAAAATTATGAATTATGATGTGATATGAAGTGATATTATAAGATCATGTGTGATATTACAATTACAATATTAATATTAATATTTTTAATATTATGGATTACGTTGTGATATAACAATAACGAATTATTGTGTATTTTAGTATTAGTATGATTTTTATGTTGCTCCGGAGACAATGTTTTTTTTTCCTCGCAATAATCTTATTCAGGATTAAAAAGAATAAAATGATTTTCATATTCACGATGGTGAATGTTGTTGTCATGTCTTGCCATTCTTGTCATACATTAAATAAAAATTCAAATTTATTGCAATTTAATTTAATTTAAAAATTCAATTTTATTAATTTTATTGTAATTTAATTAAAAAATAAAAATAAAAAGGAAAAGGAAATATATGAAGGCGTGAGAAAGAAGGGAAGGGGCTAGAAAACAAACAAATAAACACAATTATTAAATTAGTTCGAGATCAATATATAATAAATATAATTAGATGGACATTATATATTATGTATTATGTGTCATTATTATTATTAGAGTTTTACAAAGTTTTGATTTGTTCCCTTTCATGACAAAGATGTTTTCCTAATTTCACTGGTGAAATAAAGAAATGCGCAAGAGATAAGGAAAAAGTTGGGTAAAATTGTGTCATTTGATCATTTTAAAAATTAGAATTGCAAGTTATTTTTACAAACTGTATGGAGCGAATGTTGTTTGGTAGAATTGAAACCCTGTTTCGAGTCAATTACTTTTTTGTTTATTTCTATTAAATGCTACTGAATACCAATTAATTTCTCAAATATGCATTTTTTAAGACGTCTAAAAATAATAATTCCCTTTTCCTAATTCAAAAAGTGCATATGATACAATGGATCGATTTTGTTTATGTTTATATTTTTTTTTTTTTGCGTTTTATGTTTATTGGACTAAAAAATAAAATGTTTTTTTTTTATGTTTGTATATTTTGCTTTATCAATTGCCTTTTTTATATTAACATACCAAATCTTTGTTGAAGGTGTTTATTTATAATAGATCCATTATATTACATAATTATCTTTCATTATATAAACTCCTGGGATTTATTTCTTTTCGGGATAAAAAAATCAAAAAAATTATTTTTTTCGAACCTAAGACAAATAATTTAAAAACAAAAATTACAATATTATTAATAATTAATAATAATTTAGACATATAGATAGAGATATATATAGACAATAATAATAATAATAATAATAATCATACAAAATATAAAACCAAAGATGTCTATAACTTCTTGTTCTTCTTCTTCATCGTCATCAACATCAGTTAAATTTATAAATACAACACCTTCCACCTACGATCCTGCAAGCCTCGACCTTCCTTATAGTAGTGAAGATGATGACAACGGCAACGATGCCGCTTCTTTTAAAGAATTCGAAAATATCAATATCCCTTTTCCCCCAGACATCAAAGCAGAGGCCTTGATAAATTGTAAAAAGAATGGCAAGATGCCGACTAGATCTCCCAATTCTTTTATGGTCTATCGGAAGGCCTTTGTAAACGAACTTCACAAAAATGGTCATTATGTCTCAATGACTACTGCCTCGCCAATTATCGCCAGATTGTGGAGGCGTGAGCCAAATCATATAAAAGACGCGTATAGAGCTATTTCCGAACAAGCCAAACAACTGTTTTTGCTAAGGCAACATCGAAAATCAGATAATGGCCGAGTAGAAGGTGGTTGTGATGAAAAATACAGTGGTAGCAATAACAATAACAATGATGATGATGATGATGATGATTATTATTATTATTATTATTATTATGATGATGATGCCAATGATGGATATAATAACACTGGCTATTCGCCAACTTCTAACAATACATTTAATAATAATAATATTATTAATAATATTAATAATACAACCGTTACGACAGCGTGTCAATTAGTGGATTATAATCAACCGGATCAATCTCAAGATCATAACTATTACAAACACAACAACAACAGCAGCAGCAGCAGCAGCAGCAGCAGCAGCAGCAGCAGCAGCAGCAGCAACAGCAATGATAATAATAATATTACCATTAACACTGCTACTAATTATTATTATTATTATTATTATAATCTTGACGATTGTAATTATAGCACCGATTATAATAATAATAATAATAATAATAATAATAATAATAATAATAATAATAATAATAATAATAATAATAATAATAAT